>JAYJMH010012270.1:0-22757 GCA_036873815.1 Phacellophora camtschatica | reverse complement strand
AATTCTGCTCTCTGCATGGACTAAAACAAATTATAAAATCAGCAACTCGAATCACCGATAAAACAACAACTCTCATTAACCACATACTCACACAGGGACGTACGAAGCATTTGAATAGTGGGGGGGGGCACCAGATTTGAAAGGCACTTTGACCACACCTAGTTCTTTTATGACCACACCCTAAACACTACTCCCTCATTTCTGCTTGTGGAGATGATCTTCATATGAGCATACGATTGAATCAAATATTGCAACCTATTATTTGAAATAATATAACGAATATAACATTAATATCCTAGCATAACAAATGTATATTCAAATTCAAATGACACTTTCATGATAGTTTAATACCTAGATTCTAAAATATATTTTATTCAGTACATAATGACATTAATAAACCATTTAAAAGTTTATCAAATAATTAACCGAAGCTAACTAATAGCTCACGCTAAATACAAGCTAGCTAATCCTATAAATTGCTGCTTTATCTTCACCAGTTTTGCCCTAAACTTTCCCTTAAAAGAAACTTTAAACTGCTCTTCAGATACAGATTGGTGAAAACCTACAAAATTATATTTCAAATGTACTTCTGCTATCTTTACTGCCCGTTATCTCAAACATTAGAACTTCCATCCTCGTTAGGTTTCATGATGTAATACTGCCTGCTATCTCCAATCAGCGGTATCACCAGCCCTAAAAACTGGGGTGGGAAATTACTGACGGGGGTCAGGGGGCTTACCCCAGGAAAATTTTGTTTCACCACGTCCTTAGAATCTCGGAAAAGGCTGGCAACGGCCTTTTTGGCATTTAATATGTCATGAAATTTTTGAAAATCTACGATATCAAGCAGTATTTTAACAACTGTCTGTAGTCTCAGCATTTAAAAATCGATCAAACAGAAAATATGTTTATCAAGGCGTACGTACATCTAAGACGGATGAGAAAATAACGTAAAACTTGCTAAATTTTTCCAAAAAAAACAGAAATTTTTCCCTCCCCTACATTTTTTCAAGGTAATTCAAGAAATTAGAAAAACAAAATTCTGAGCATTTACAAGTACTGCACAAAACTGTTCAAGCCTTCTCCGTGCTCCATTTGAAATAACCAAAGACTTTCTCTACGCATTAACCACAGGCAACAGTTTTTGACGGTATGTTTCTAAAGGCTCTTCTTTTAACTTTTTGAGATTAAGTAAGGGCACTTTTTATTATTAAAAATTATTATCAAAAAAAAATTAAATTACTAAAAAGGGCACTTTTGGTAATTTTTTCAACATTGAAAAAGGGGCTCTTTAAAAAATTTGTGATTCGTATAGAAGGGCACATTTCAATTCTATCAGAGTAAAAAAGGGCACTTTTCAATTTTTCACGTGAACGAGGGCACTTTTTTAAATTTTGAGGGCATTTTTGCATTTTTTCAAAAGAGTGGGGTGTGGGGGTACGTGTCCTTAGTGCCCCCGGTTCCTACGTCTCTGTACTCACAAACAACACCACAAAAATTTCACAATCCGGGGTTCTTGATGTAGCATTATCTGATCTTTAATTAATATGTTGCGCAAGGAAGATCACCCGAACCAAAATTTATGAACATACTTTCATCAAAATACCCGCACTAAAAAATTACACGAAAAACATTCTTCTTGAAAAGTTAAGGCTAGAAATTTTTCCAAATTACTTGGAGTTTGAAGATACAAATACCGCATATTCTCACTTAATATATTAACAAAATTCATCGATACAGTGGCCCCTTGGAAAAAGATCAGAATAAAAAAAGACACACAGGAGTGGATTGATACCGAAATATTAGAAAAGATTAGAAATCGTGACCAATCTTTTAAAAGATTCAAAAAATCTAGAACAACTATTGATTTCGAAAGATATAAACAAACACAAAACGTGGTCCAATGTTTATTAAAAAAGACAAAAAAAGATTCGTCGGAAAACTGCAAGAAAACATTGGAAAACCCAAAGAATTATGGAAATCCTGAAGTCTCTGGGTCTACCCTCCTTGAAAGAGACCCCCACTAAAATTTGCATCAAAAAAGAAGAAGCCCTTTCATTTGAAGACAAAACAAACGCACAGATTTTCAAGGACTTCTTTTTCAAATCTAGCATCTGAATTAGTAAAAAAGCTACCAAAATCTTCAAACAATCTAGAAAATGTGAAATATTATTCCAAACCCCTAAAACTCAAACCAAAATCATTTTCCCTGCATCCCAACTCCATTGAAAACATCAAGAAGCTACTAGAAGAAATAAATCTATCAAAAGCGACAGGATTAGATGGTGTTGCCGTTAGATTCCTCAAGGACGGCCCGTCTGCTTTGGCAGCGCCCATAACTGAAATATGCAATCTATCAATCTCCTTATCAGAATTTTCAGATTATTGCAAAAAGCAAAACAAAAAACACTTTTTAAGAAAGGATCAAAAAATGAACCTAAAAATTACAGGCCTATATCTCTGCTACCGAAAAATTTCCAAAATTCTCGAAAAGACCATACATGACCAATTACAAAAGTACCTAAGTGACCACAAAATACTCTATAAATACCAATCTGGCTTTCTCAAAAACCACTACTGATAAATGCTTATCATACTCAAGTGATAAGATTCTCCAAGGGTTTGAGAATGGAATGCTCACGGGCATGATTTTAAAAGACCTACAAAAAGCTTGTGACATGATAGATCATAAAATTTTCCAAGAAAAAATGGTCTACATCGGTTTCAGTGACGAGGCCATACTATGGTTCAAGACATATCTACACAATCGAACATTTTTGGTAAACGTAGGAACAAAATACTCTAATCCTGGCAATCTAACATGCAGTACTCCACAAGGATCAATTCTGGGTCCACTGATCTTTCTCCTTTATGTAAACGACATGCTGCAGGCAGTAGATTGTGAGCTACTTTTGTACGCCGACGATTCCTGTTTAATATTTAGGGAGAAAAATATCAAAAAAATAGAGGAGAATTTAAATGGAAATTTCAATTCTCTCTGTGATTGGTTTATAGAAAATAAGCTAAGCATTCACCTTGGTGAGGATAAAACAAAAAGTATTCTTTTTGCACGCAATAAGAAGAAGAACAGAAACAAACTAAGCATAAATAGGGAGGACATCCACATCAAACAACACTCACAAGCTACATATCTCGGATGCATTCTGGATGAGGGCCTTTCTGGAGAGCCAATGGCGACTAAAATGCTTGGAAATATAAATGGCAGACTTCCTAAATTACAGCCTCCGTAGATTACTCTTAAATGTCCTTATTCAGCCTCATTTTGATTATGCGTGTTCTGCATGGTACCCTGTTTTAAAAAGCAAACTATCCAAAAAAAATAAAAAACAGCACAAAATAAGTGTATACGTTTCTGTTTAAATTTAAATAATACTACACACTTGGGAGCCAAAGATTTTCAAAAAATCAATTGGCTGCCAACAGAAGAAAGGTTTGAGCAATGTATATGTGCAAATGTTTTTAAATTCTTCAAGAACGCCTCAACAGCCTATTCTTCGGAAATGTTCCACCCTGTTCATCAGAACCATGCCACTCGATGATTAAAAGACAAGTTAAATCTCCCCCTACGTAAAAGTAACTCGGGTCAAAAATGTTCATCTTACCTAGGGCCTAAGTTATGGAACCAATTATCCTCGGATCCAAAATCCGCAAACAACATAAATACTTTTAAACATAAAATCAAAAATAGTTTCATGCAAAATGTACAAAAAAACAAGACAAGACAAAAAAACAAACAAAATGTACAAAAAAACAAGTGTTTCTATCTACAATTAATATCCATTACAAACGATATATCTATACTTTATCACAATCTTTAATGCATTTAGGATTATTATTTTATTTTCATTGTTCACGATTTACCTCTAAGGGGACTACTTTGGAATCAAGATCTTTTCGATCTTTTATAGTGCTATCCCTGCTACTCTAGTTTAGGGGCGTGTGTTTTTAATTTTGTTTTTATGTATTTATTTCTTATTACTTTACGAATTGTGTAAAATTTTATCCTATTATTTAAATTGTAATTTTCATCAGTGGCAAATAAAACTAACTAACTAACTAACTAACTAACTAACTAACTAACTAACTAACTAACTAACTAACTAACTAACAAACTAACTAACTAACTAACTAACTAACTAACTAACTAAAATGCCATTACATAGAAAAGTAAAACTACACGTAACTACCACAAACAAAAAAGAAAATACACGACTGCAGCATGGCGTATAAACGTGTTGGAAGTTATTTTAATCAAACCGACTAGTTTTGTGGATGTAACACAACGCCAACTCAAGAATGTCTTTGTAACACTCTTCAAGTAAGGTCTATATCACCATACACTAAAAGCTGTGTTAGAAATGTTAGGTTGGTATATCTAAATGGTATGGTCGTAATGATGCTAGATTTCTTCCTGAAAATATTACGTTTTACATTGTTTGGAAATTGCCCTTCTCGGAATAAAAGGGTTATTTTGAGTTTACTTTCTATAAATTGAATGAGATTATTTTGCTTCCCTCTGCAAATTGAAACCTAAATAGGATTTGTTTATGAGGAATTAAATTCGGATGTTAAAAGGGTTAATTACACAACTACTGAGTATCAAATTTATTTTCCAAGAAGATTCATAACTGATTTTATACATGTATCTGATTTGTGCAATGCTGTAGGAAGGATTAAATTTATTAAATTTATTTCTGGTAAAAGTGTTGAGTTGCCTCCCTGCCACAATGGCTGCTACAACACTGATGTTGTACCAATGTTGGTTATAATTTTGTTTTGTTGTTTATATCGTATAGGTTAAGTTTGTTGATAACATATTTTGTTGTTTAGAGGGAAAGATTTCTTTGGTTACTCAAAGAAGGACATATTTGGGAGATCAAGTTATGTAATGGTGCACAGGGCAGATTTGCAGCATTTACGTTGCAAACACACACAAAGTAAGAGAATTAAAGCTTATCAACAAACGAATCAGTTGAAATGATTGATTTTAGTTGGGATTTGTGGCTCTTTTCTCCCCAGGTTAATCTAGGTTATCTACTTAGAGTGAGTTTAAATAATTCCTCTACTTACAACTTAGCCTATTGGTAGCATTGGTGTATATATACTTATTTGTTAAATTGTATTTGTTTCTATTTATACCTTACACGTTCTTTGTTTGTATTTAAACTGAATTGTAGGTAGAAGAATATTTATATTAGCAGCTATTAAAGTTATAGATAAATAATTTATTTATAGAAGATATAGAATTTTATTTAATCTTTGCACAGGGGTAAATATTCTTCATAGTAGTTCATTATTTTCCCCAGCAAGGAGTTATTTTTTTCAATTTCTTCCCCGTTATTCGACTTAACGCTTAACTATTTTTCCCCAGTGGAATATTGCAGTATTGTGAAGAATATTTACCCCTGTCTTCACATCCTGTGAAATGAGAACAGTTAGATGAGATTTTGACTTCAAAAAGAAATTTCATTCCGAAGATATATTTTCAATTATTGTATTGTGAGTTCTTTACATGGGTGCACGCGGTTCTCGTCAATTTTGTCTGTGCATGGGTTCTCGGTAATTTTGCCTGTGCATGGAGTTCTCGTCAACTACGTGAATGCATAGGACTCTCGGTAATTTTGTCTGTGCATGGGGTTCTCGTCAACTTTGTCTGTGCATGGGGTTCTCGTCAATTTTGTCTGTGCATGGGGTTCTCGTCAACTTTGTCTGTGCATGGGGTTCTCGTCAACTTTGTCTGTGCATGGGGTTCTCGTAAACTTTGTCTGTGCATGGGGTTCTCATCAACTTTGTCTGTGGGACTCTCGGTAATTTTGTCTGTGCATGGGGTTCTCGTCAACTTTGTCTGTGCGTGGAGTTCTCATCAACTTTGTCTGTGCATGGAGTTCTCGTCAACTTTGTCTGTGCATGGGGTTCTCGTCAACTTTGTCTGTGCATGGGGTTCTCGTCAACTTCGTCTGTGCATGGGGTTCTCGTCAACTTTGTCTGTGCATAAGGTTCTCATCAACTTTGTCTGTGGGACTCTCGGTAATTTTGTCTGTGCATGGGATTCTCGTCAACTTTGTCTGTCCGTGGAGTTCTCATCAACCTTGTCTGTGCATGGAGTTCTCGTCAACTTTGTCTGTGCATGGGGCTCTCATCAACTTTGTCTGTGCATGGAGTTCTTGTCAACTTTGTCTGTGCATGGGGTTCCCATCAACTTTGTCTGTGCGTGGAGTTCTCATCAACCTTGTCTGTGCATGGGGTTCTCGTCAACTTTGTCTGTGCATGGGGTACTCGGTATGTTGTTGCCAATTTGATAGGTCTTCAGTGGTAATCATTGATTTATTTTTATAGTTATCCACCTTGGAAGAACTAGTATGGCGACATTTCGACTGCTGAGCAAATCAAATGACTGGACTTGGATTTGTGGATATGCACGAGTCATATACAAAAATCACAAAGAAGATTTTGTTGTCACTACAAACAGACTCATGAAGTAATTGATTTTTTATTATTTGTATATATTGTGTATATTTTTGTCTTTAAATATGTTTAATATTTTGACAAAGACAACAATCTTGAAAGACAAAATTATGCCGCGTGCCAAAGATTCAACACGCCAAAGATAAAACTCTTTCATGATGTCGAACAGTGGATGGATGGATAGTATTGGTCACGTGTTAAGATTTTTCCTTGCCACCTGGGTCAAAAACAAAATTCTGTCGTCTGAGCTTGCTGAAGATTTTTCGAAAGACAAAAATGGTCGTCTTTGAAAGACACGATTTCTAGCTTTGCGATCACGTTCTTGGATAGTTTGATGATGAATGGCATTTGGTATTGGCACTATTCACTTTCTTACTTTTGTCACTTTTCAGAGATATTTTGTCAAACTTTTACTACCTATTATATATAATAATAATTAATTTGAGTATAGAAAACGTCCCCACGTTTGATTTAACGCCATCGATATAGCTAAAAGGAGATAATTTTTTAAAAATAGTTTTTTCATTTCTAATCGGTTGACTTCACGTCACTAGTTTGATATCTACCGTAGGTTAAAAACGCCACAACCAACCCAACGAACAGCATGTTCAAATAGGCCTAAATATTTAAACCGCACACAGGGCGTCTAAAGTTGTTAGCAATTTCACCTGCAGCACTTGTTGTTTCTGATTGAATTGAACAACTAATTATTTTGATTTTTAGCTCAGGAAATTCAAAATTAAAGCTTTTGGTAATATGACCGGAGTACAAATATTTTTATTTATTGCCAGAAAGGGCTATCTTTCTATCACATCTAATAATGTAAGACACAATAAACTAGTTTTTTTTTAATTACGTTCTTAATTTATTTTGGACACAACGTTATTTGTTGATTTGTTGATATGTGACATGTTAATTTTTACTTTGTGGAGCTTAATGCCATTCAACTAATAGCTGCATCAACTGAACATAATTCTAAGATGAGGTATTGTTTAAGGTTTTGGCATTCACATGGGTGTAAATGCACTCCATGGTCAACATATTACAAATTTGTTTAAAAAGTGCACCCCCCTTGTTCGCAAATTTCATTATGTATAAATTGATTTGATTTGTAATTTGCTTTTAATTTGTGCGAAGTAAAATATATATGAGTTTGATAAAAACCTAAAAAGGATGGTTTTTTAGAGAAACTCAAAAAGCATAGAGAATTTTTCAGACGGCGTGTTTGTTTGCAAGAAAATTTACTGAGGTCACATTTGGTTCTGCACGTGACTTTGTTGGTCGTACTTTTCGACATGATGAATTGAATAGTTGGCGGTAAGAACAAAACAGATGTGACCTTGAATTTATTGGATGAATTATCATATTTTATAGACAGCATGTATTTTATGGCAAATTCTTTATTTGACAAAAGAAGGCCACATGAGAGTGTTTTGGTTCTGGGGAAAAATTATGTTTATTGCTACGTTTTGGAAGGTTCACCTATCTGAAGATGTTTTTTCAAGGAACTGGAAAACGATATAAACATCATGATGTAGAATAGATGTGAATGGTATAAATCAGTTTTGTATGTTGAAAAATGTAGAAAGCTCAAACTTAACCTACAATAATTAAATCAATAACAGCAAAGAGGAGTTTGCAGGTGGATGAGGAACAATCTTGTTTCTTGACTATCTCAAACAGCAATTATATTTGCCCTGATAGACGTTCGGTTTGATCTGTGAGATCTATCTTGAATAGTTCATATTGATGTGACCCCCCTCGAGTGTCTCACCAGGCTTTATGTCTGGTAATAATTCATATTAGAACTTTGCAATCGAAGAGATCTTTTTTTTTTAAATTGATCAAGTTGATTGCGAAAATCTTGCAGTGGCATCAAAGACACAAGTTCTTAGGTACACCATAACAGAATTTTAATTAAAATGTCATCTAATGTTTTCATTGCCGTGCTTCGTATGTACGAACGAACATGTTCGATACCCAGACCAGACAGGAGCTTATATTTTGCTATCATATTATGTGGCGGTCATAATGGTAACTTTTGCTTTGTTTTTTGAAAGGCCTACTTAATCGAAATTTATAAGTAGGCCTTTCAAAAACATTACCTATACGAAGGTTATAAGTAGGCCACGTTTCTGTTCGCTTTAAAAGCGTTCTGAGACTAAATATAGACTTTTAAACATGTGATTTCTACAAACTTTTAAAGAATTTTTAAATTAGGGTTATGTGCCCTCGGGCGTTTTGTTAGTCACTCTGTACATCACGAAATTGAACGAGAAGGTTCGTTATTGCGTTCGACGTGTTGTTGATTAGCGAAAATTCGACTTTATTAGTAACGAAAAAGTGTCTGTTTTTAGCGACGAAGAAGGCGATGCTGTGCTGTCCATACGCGATGCCGAAGATACAAAGAGTCTGCTCAGAATTGGCCTAAATAGGGGCGAACTTCCTGAAGAGGAGGCGATGAAGTTAGGATTTCCACTTGCACCTTCATTTGATTTTTCTACAATTGACACAGGTCCGATGCCACCATTTCCGATGAATGCCGATGCTGTCATTGCAGGTGAATAGCACTACCTTAATTTTGTTCAATGCTTGGATTTCTTTCATTAGAATATGGAATGGTGTGCAACCACTGTTGTATTAAAAATTTCAACTAAAGTACAAACGTAAGCTATTAAAACGTTACATATACCTATCTAGAAGCATTACGTTTGATATAACTTTTTCTAAAATCTTTTGTGTATTCACCAAGATATGGAAATCAAAAGCTCAAAATTATGCCAAAGCCAAAAGTAGAAGTCTCTGCATAACAGCTTCAAATGGAAAGTTAAATTGTTTTAGAAGCTGCTACTCAAAAAGCATGACATAAACATGTCGAAGCTACTCCTCAGAAAGCATGACATAAACATGTTCATGACAAGTGTCTGTTTTAACGCAGCAACACTTTGATATTGGGCAGAGGATCATGGTTTTCTCTTTGACTTAATTTCTAGCTTTCGATTTCCATATCTTAGTGAATATACAGTCGATTTTAGAACAATTTATAGCGAACGTTACATTATTGTTTCTAGATTGGAATGCTCACTGTCATACTTTGTTAATATTTTTAATAAAGTTTTTTGGTACACCCGGCATATTTGTACATGAAAAGCAGAACGATGGAAAGGTCATAGAAAGCTATTTTTACATGTCTTGAAATACTCTATACATTGGCTTGTTTTATATTGGTGGATGGCCTGAAAATTTTAGGATTTGTCATGTAGAATATCAAGACGGTTTCATGATATAATTGTTTACTATGAGTAATTTTAAATTTTGAAGGAACGGTTAATACTCACGACCAAAAATCAATCACAGATGATTTGCTGAAAGAAAATCCTGAAGAGCTTTTCGACGTGTCTGAAGATTTGTTGAAATCTTCTCCCGAGACTATTCTTGACTCCCCAGAAGTCTTCTCCGATGGCTTTGACATGTCCCCTACGACTCTTGATGACCCCGGAGGATATTCTTTCAATATTGGGGTAGACAACACAGCTCCCTCTACCACGTGTGCTTCTGCAAGATCTGAATCTATTGGTACCATGAGTGACATCAGCGTGGAACAACAGATGCTTGCCCAGTACCAACGACAACAATCTACTTCAAGTAGTGCTGGTTCATGCAGAGCAGATGGTAAGATTATTTCTTTTTCTCTGCTGCAGATAAATTATGGCGCAAAAAACATTATTTACATAGGGGGTAGATTTGTGATGGTATTTTAAGTAGATGCTTTCTTCTTCGTAAATACAGTTTATATTCTTCTTTTCTTATATAAAGTATACTTAGATGTCAATGATTATTTTTGTTCTTTTGCACAAAACAAACAAATTTTTTGTTATACAGTAAGAACCCACTAATAAAAAACCGGTTTTTGAAAATCAGCCTGTCTGGCTTCTTAATATTTTGGCAAGTTAGATAGAGTTGGGCTGATGTATGCTGCCAATAGTGTATGCTGTCAATAGTGTATGCTGTCAATAGTGTATGCTGCCAATAGTGTATGCTGCCAATAGTGTATGCTGCCAATAGTGTATGCTGCCAATAGTGTATGCTGCCAACAGAAAAGTCAGCATACTCCTCTATCATCTGAAATTATTTTCAATACTCCTCTACTTTCTGAACTGATGAATTAACTTTTTTAATAAATAAATAAAAAATTGTAAATTTTTGCCAAAAATTAGGCTGTGGTATCTCACAAGTCAGTTTCTTATTGGCGGTTTCTAACTGTGGACAAGTTTTCTGGGGGTTGTTTTAGGCCATATTAGTAGCAAATTTGAATTCAGTGATATTCATTCAGTGATTGTAATTGGCAAAAACCAGGCATTGCGGAAGCAGTTTAGGGCAAATGGTGGCAGAACCCTGGAAATTTGGGCAAAACAATGGAAAAATAAAAGAATTCAGATTTTTTCTTCAGCTGCCCCCTTGCCTTCCCTCTTCCGGCATCTCTCGTAAAAACTACCAATTACAACATAAAAACTACCAAGGCCACAAATATTGAATTTACTGCATAATAAAGCCAAGACAGCTCAAAATACCAGGCTATTAAAACATTTAATTAAAACTTGGAAATAAATGTGCTTGTTATTTTTGCAAGAAATGAATAGTGCCTTATAACTTTCACGTTAGAAATAGCAATAAATAAAGTTACAACTTGCTGTTAACATGGTTAAGAAAAGTCCTTTTTTGTGTTATGAAAACGCCAAATCTTTTATTAATTTTTCATCAAGCAAGAAACCAATATCTTCATTCACACGCCCGACATATGACATCGGAAATATGACAATGTTATTGATTGATTTTTTCATGCATAACAATCCGAACAAATTGCTATTTGGAGTTCAATAGATAAATTGTCATATCTGTGAAAAGAAATTCACGAGGCAAATGTCATGTGTCTTTCTCCGTTTTTCTCAAAAAGCATCTGCGAAGTAGAGTTACAGACACAATTTCACAATAGGAGATGGGGGATGGAAATCCTGACATTCGATATGACTTGATTATATTACAAGAAGCAATAACAGTTTAATTTAATATATTTAAGAATGGGATGGTCTTCAGCATAAAGCTGTTTTATAAGGGCCAATAAAACATTTATGAATTACAGTGAACTGAACAGAGCTAAATCTAATTGCAGTATTGAAAACTTGGAGGTAAGAAATATATGGACAGAATTGATATAAAGAGAAAAATATTATAGGTATATTTTTTAGAATGCTGAATCAGATCACAAACAAATTTATATGGCAAAAGCTTGAATTTTAGGATGAGATGCAATCATGGCAATTTGTAATTTATAAAGTTTCAGAAAATTCACAAGATCCATGGATATTGTCTGAATCTTTTGCCCATGTAGTTGATTATTGGGCGGTGTAACAACCAGCAGTGACGCAAACTAGGATTGTAAATCAGAATAACCAGATAAAATTTATTTTATTTTATTTTTGCCCACTGCAGGGTCTGCAGATTCAGCACGAGAAGCCAAGAAAAATTCACTGACGTACCTTGCAAGATCATTGAATGAGATGGGAGTGAGTTGCCCTCCCAATGTTCTGGCACCAGTTGCTGATTCAAATCCATATCTTGAAATGTCGTACGTACAGCATGACATGCATCAAAATGCTTTAGCTAGCCTGACCAGCAGAGAAACATCTCCACAAGGGCAGGAACATTCAATCACAGACCTTTCGTACAGTGCACCCCAACAACGGCCTTACAATTCTTTTGATGGGTTCATGCCGAACGGTTCTTATTTCCATACACCACCAAACACTACTGTTGATTATCATGACTTCAAAACGCCCACATCGTCATTCCGTCCTAGCGCACGTCCAAACACTCTTCAATACACCAACGATACAATGCCATCGTCTCAAAACGCATATGCAAACAACTTTGGAATGATTGCAACAAAGCCCGCGCAATCATCGTTGCAACTGTCCCAGTTCAACATGGAAAGACCTCCAAATGTCACGATAACTACCCCAGAATCGAACGTACAAGAGTTGCGGGCAGTAGCTGCAACAATGTCAGTAAATGGAAGATCGAATTCTTCCCCAAAGTACCCTTTTTTGAGCCCACTCAGCCCAACTTTAAGCTGGAGCAACGGTGATACTCAACCACAAAATGACATAAACATGGGCACTGTTGAACAAATGGGACTTCCTCCATATAATACAATATCTAGTGAACAGCAGATATACAGTATGACACGACAATTAATGAATATGCAACATCAACAACAGATACGACAAAATGGCTTTCCACCTCAGTATTTCAACACTGAGCAAATGCAATACAGAAATTCAACTGCACCACAAGGCCCCCAGTGACATAATGGATCTAAACCGTTTCAGTTATAGCAATCTTGGTAGGGTTTGATGCTGTGTTTAAAGCACATAGGCCTCCTGGATCCGCTTGTTCGTGTGTTTATGGCACTAAATGCCTTCAATTTTTTCCGCGTCCTAGATGCGTAATGTGACAATCGTAGAAGAATAGGTGTCATATCTTCTTTGATGCTGGGAAATTTTGCAAGGTCGTGGTCCAAAATGTTGACTAAATGTTTCAACAGTCATTTCGACGATAAAAGATAATTAATTTAAAAAAAATTTGGTGATATGAAGTGATAATTTGGTGATATTATCATTCCAGATTGATTATTCCAGTTCCAATTAAATTTCAATTTGATTTATTAAAAAGTTTGGCAATGGTTTTGTGACTTGGTTTTATAATCTTAAATCAAATGGCCATTGGTTGAGATTGCTGGCCATTCGTTGTATGCCAGCAGTCATGAATGCTTACTTGCAACATTTAACTGTTAACTTCGTTGTAGCACTTCGTTGTAGCATGTATATGCTTTTTCCTTGCTGACGTAGTTTCGTATGCTTGAAACCAGGCTCTGTTGTGAGTCTGATTTTAGGCTAAGTTTCGTATTTGTTTATTGCCCGGGGCAGGTACACGTTCTACGGTGGAACGAGAGTGGGCCGCTGAGATCTTATAAAACCCCCATTTTCAATGTTCAAATTTTCGTGTATACCCAACATTTATGTTGTGTTTCATTCCAACACACCCAACATTAAGGACAATATTTTTAATATCTAACCCAACATTAAATACTTTTTGCTGAAAATCATATACCCATGTTTAGAGAATTTACTGTCTTCAAAACTCACCGTTATCGGCGGCACCCACCTGTGCCTATAAGGGTGTGCGTCCTGTAAGTAAGTGTGAAAGAACAATTTTTCTATGAAGTTGAGAAGCAATTAAGATGATCTATGATCATCATCATTGTAGAACAGGATTAACAATGGTTCATTTATGTTTGTGTAGTAATCTTCTCCTCTTAACTTATTACTCCCAAATAATGGGAACTTTTACAAAATCACTTAATAAGGGAACTTGACAAAGGGGAGAGAAATTCTTTAATCTTTCTATACCTACTTTGTTTTTCTGTGTTTTGATTACCTCATTACGAAACAATAAGATTTCAAGTCAACGTCACACAATGTGGTATTGGAATAAGGAACGTTATTAATGTCGATGTTAATACGGCGGAATCTCTACAAAGTGGACACCATTCGTGGAAAAGAAGGGTTAAAAGAAAGGAAAACAGAATTCATGGAAGAGAAGTGTCCATCTTATTTAAGTGTCCATCTTATTTAAGTGTCGGCCTTATAAAGATAATTTGAGAGACCTTTATAAGAAACTGTGAAACACTAAATGTCCGATGTCTGTTTTATTGTATAGATTCCGCTGCAGGTCAATATGATGCTTCCAAAAAGGGCACCAAAGTGATGACGTTATAAATAATTTTCTTTTTATTTTCTAACTTTGCACCATATATTTTGAAAGAACGCCATAAAACAAATTTACACGTGGGAAATCAGTTCAACATTACCAGCTGAATACTGGTTCTTTCCCTATCAAATTACTGTATTTTCAGTTTTGGTTTCAAAATATATGAACCAAGCCCGAAACGCAGCGATTCATGTATTCAGCGTTTTCCATTGTACCAAATTACGCCTTCAGGGGGGAATGAATTTAAAACAATTTTACAAGGTTACTGAACGGACTGTCAATCAATCATATGTTATACGTATATAGTCGTTTATTTATGATTTTATTGCTTGGGTATTTGGTTTATATCCGTTCCCGTTATTCATTGGAGAAAATGAGCAGACCAGTAGTTGTTCAAAATGTGTTTTGTATAACATTAAGACGTCCCTACTTCAACATAACATTTTGATATTAAATTTTTGTGAACCCCGTTAGTTGATTTTAAACGCTTTTTCAAGAAAGCCAAACCTTTAAAAAGTCTAGATCCACTGTAGAATTGTCAGATAAGTCCTTTAAAAGCTTCAACACTCGAAGAAAACGATGGGTAAAGCAAGAAAAAGATTGGTTTTCTTGTAACCAACCGATTGCCAAAAGAAAGTAACCAACCGAATGTGCGACCTATACATTCCTTGCCACAGTCTACTTCGTGCCAAATTGATATATTGAGTCCGAAATAAAAATTTGTGATTTGGCACGAAATAGACGAAATAGGGTAAGTCTAATACATTCCTAAAGTCGGTTGTTGTTCTTTCAATAAGATAATCCAGAAACTTAACTTGATCGAGGCCATTTAGATAACTTACTGGATTTATTCATCCAATGACTGGGAACCAAGGTGAATATGTTTTAGTGCTGTAGAAGATTATAAGCTTTATTGTGCAAATGGACGATGATGTCGTAATTTTATATTTGCGTGTCTGTAAATAGATGGGATGTGAGTAACTTTAAAATTAAGTAGAGGTAGAAAATAACGAAAAGCTTACACAAACATTGTAGAAAGTTATCATTAAGAAATGAGTGATCGAAAATGCGTGGATAGGATTCTTTTAATTTTCGTGTTTTCCACCTGTTGTTGGTGTTGTGTGTTAGTACTTACCAGTAAGTTTCTCAACATTTTCACGCCGTTTCTGCATGCGACACAGGCTAATCCCGACGTGCATTTCAAAGTTTACTTGCGTCAGTTATTATATTCTTTAATTGGATAACAAGTAATCGTGTGTGATTTACTTGAAAGTAATGGTTCTTGTTAACAAAAATTTGACATTGTTTTAACTTAAGAAAATGGAGGGGCAACCATATTTTCTTTCTAAAAATATGCATTTATAAATTTTGCATGCATTCATAAATTTTTGGAAGGCCTCTAATTTTGTATTGATGCACGTTTTTCCATTGTTAAGAACAGCTGAACAAAAGTAATTTTTGAGATACCCAAAAAACTTTAGTACGAATTTCATCTTGGCCTTTCTTATAAAAAGCGTAATTGTATTGATTTACCAATGAGTTTGTTTACATTTTGAGACTAGCCAGTCACATCACAGAATTGTTACCACCTGCTAAAATACTGCAAATTGATTGGCTGTTTCCAAAATGTAAACAAATCAACTGATGAGAAATAAAATGAACATTTTCTTTATTAATTGTTTCAGTATGATTTGATTGACAACAACAATGTCACTTATTGCAAACAGAAACGAAAGACCAAAAGAAGAAACAATAAAATTATTTAACAATTCAACAAATATGATTCTTAGTTTAGCAAATGATTTTACAGGATAAACAAACAAAATATATTTTTTGGTATGGTTCATGTTCAACCCCTTGTGTATTTTCCCCAGATGTGTAGCATAAATACAAAAGCAATGAATAGAAGACTCATCACTAAAACTGGAACTGGTCCAACTTTTATTCCTGGTGAATCTTCTGTGTAAAACCTCCACATATTTTGAGGTGAGCTGCCAGTTGTTCTCCGTGGAGGGGCAGCACTTGCTCCTTTTCTGCAAAAATAATATTCAGCTTATAGGTAACGTGTCTCTGTGGAATAAAAGTACTCTTAGCTATGAGAAATTGATAACTCCTGGCATGCCTGAGATTAGCTATCTAAAGATTAATACATCTGATTGATTTTGCAGATATTGATCGTGTTTGCAAGAAAACATAGTTTGATGATAAATTTGAGGATTAAAATAACTGATAAACCCCATTAATTTTTTCATTTCTTCTAAAATTTGCATCAGATAACTTCATATTTGTCTGGTGGTATTCATTGGCTAGTTACACATCAAACCCCCCCCCCCCCCCTTCCAGCAAAGAAGTTTCACATGGGCACACACTGAATTTTTATGATCAAAACTAGTACTATATATTTCAAAATAAAATTTAGTATTTGACAAATTTAAGAACACAAAAGCTGCTCTTAAATAAAATGTTTGGATTCAGCATAGTTCTCAGCATGCCCTGTCAAGAATGAATCTTCTACGAATTAACACCATGAATTACAGTGAAATGTAAATTATTCCTCTTTTGAAATTTGTTTGGTAACACAAAAATGTGATTATTCAACATAATGATTTATTCCATTATGAATTGGTCAAAAATTAAATTTAACTAGACTAATAATAGCTATATCAGAATAAACCTAACCTATTTCTGACAGTTGAACCAGATTTTGGGGCACCTCCTGCTTTGGGAGATCTCGCCCCAGAGCCAACTGATGTTGCTGCAGATGATTGAACCTAGAAATAGAGCAAAATTTGTTAAAGACAATTGACAAATGTAAGGCAAGCAGTGCTATAAATAATTTGCTATTCAATTCAATGTGGACTAAGTGATCACATTAAAGATTATACAAGTGGATGTGCAAAAGCTGTGTATTCTGATGTGCAAAAGCTGTGTATTCTGATGTGCAAAAAGTAGACTATTGGTAAGCTATTTATAGCTGCCAAGTGCCATGGCACATTCCATCCTACCTATCCTTCATTTGTCTTTAAAGATGTTAAGATTTCAGGAAGGGTACTAATGCCTTATAAAAATAGCTTCAACAAGTGGAATTCACTTAGAATAAAAGAACTTGCTGAAAAATATAATATAAGGAAAGGTCAGGGAGAGGCTTGTGTTTCACTGACAAGACACAGATCAGACTTGAAGGCCATATTTTTCAAAAGGCTTGAAGAAAAAATCCACCTAGTTTGCTGACCTATTTTTGACACAATATTTTCCGAATGGCTTCAAGAAAAAATCTACCTGGTTTGTTGACCTATTTTTTGACACAATAACCTAAGTCTTGGAAGCAAAAATAAAACTGCAAAATGCAATTAGTCTTTTGTCAATTTGATGAAAAAGACTTTTTGGAAATCAATTCATTACTTTTGTAATCACAATCAAACAGTGCAACTTCTTTTTGAAACCCAACCGGGATTTTCCGATTGAACTTCTAACAGAAAAATAATAGATCCTTTGTCAGAAACAATTTGACATGAAATTTTTACACAAATCAGTCTTGGATGCATATTTCTGATTGATTAAATATTGGCTTCAAGTCTTTGATTGATTGCTCAAATCTTCTTCTCCCAAATTGAATAGCCTTGACACAGGAAAATTGAAATTTAATGACATGTCTTTATGTTATAAATAACATAACATTGAAATTTCATGGCAAATGCTTAATAAAGATTTTAATGGAATTTAAGATACTGCCAGCTGATGCATTTACATCAAACATTCAATTCATTTCTTGCATTTGAACAATGAAAATTGTGTAGTGCCGCAGTAACTAACCCTCTCTGACCTTGAAGTCAAGGGTAAGTTAGTCAGGAGTTTGAACCTCAAAATGTCCTAGACTTGATTAGTGATAGTTCTGATATCCTGGTGGTGCTTAGGCTATTGTTGGTGCTGAAAACTTTAGCAAAATGCTTCACTTTCAAACTTTTAAAAAATGGACATATCTCTTTAAATAGGACTAAGTCAGCAAAATAGTCTGGATTAGAATGTTTGTCATGTACACATAAACATTTGCATGTAAAAGATTTTACAATATAAAATTTTCCAATTCACTTTTCGTTTTCCATTCAATTTTCTTCTTCTGTTTTTCATAATCTTATTATTTTGTTCATTCCATAACGATAAATATATCTATTGTCCAATTAAAATTGAAGTTTGATCAAACATAGTCATAGAATAGATCTCAAGCTGTATTGTATGAGGTGGTACAGAAAAAAATCACAACAATCAAACATAGCTTTTTTCTATTGACTATTGTAATGTATCTTTCTATTCTTAACTATTTTTCAACCATCCATCATACATTACATGATTTGATGCATAAATAATACTTTCATTTTAAACCTTTGTCATTAATTATTCTTCATTATTTTGAGATAATAATTATATTTATCATTATGTCAATCGTAAGAATAAATAGGCCAGGAGTATAGATACAGTAGTCCAGA
Source organism: Phacellophora camtschatica (assembly GCA_036873815.1). Lineage (NCBI taxonomy): Eukaryota > Metazoa > Cnidaria > Scyphozoa > Semaeostomeae > Ulmaridae > Phacellophora > Phacellophora camtschatica. Next base: position 3,957 of record JAYJMH010012270.1, on the reverse strand, counting down.
AGTTTTAATTAATAAAAAAAATTTAGGCCTTTTTGTTTTCAAGCCTGTTTGTTTTCAAGCCAAACAAGTCCATTATTGCTGTTGCGTTGTGATGCCATGTCTGTGCTATATTCTCAAATACAAAATGATAAAACAATAGCAAAAATTACAAGATTCATACCATATTTGTTTAACGTGAGAATGTCCTTTTAATGTAGAAGAAAATTCTTCGTAACTTCGCCACAGCAATTTCAAACCAAAAGGAAGTTTTGAGGCTGAAAAATCTTCAAATGGTTTCTTTTGTTCTTTTCTTCTGCTGACGTATGCTATGAAATCGAGGCAATTTCCACTGTATCTCGTAGTTTTGTTTTTAATTCTGCGCAGCACTATTATGAGGATTATGAAAAGCAAAAAATTGAAAACGAGTTCACTTGTTGTTGTTGATTAAAAAAATTTAAGCAAGTAAAAAGTAAAAGTGGTAAAAGTGAAGTGACAAAATTATGTCTTTCCTTTCAAAATTTAGAAGAACATCACAAGACAAAGGAAAGGAGGTAAAAAAAATTTTTTGGTTCATTATAGTTGGCATAACAATTTAGCAATGAAAGAACTATTAAGTGAAGTGAAGTGAAGTGAACAAGATGAAGATTTAATTAAGAAAAAACGAAACAAAAAATCACACCAAAAGAGAGAAGACCAAGCAAAAAAGTGGCTTCCTCTAAAGTGGCTTTATGCTAGAACTTTAAAAATTTTGTCTTTTAAAATTATCTTTTTATTTACTTTTGAGAGAAAAACCAAGCAAGGCCTTCATCTTCATCACCCTTTTTATTTAATAAATCATAATAAACCATATTAATAACCATTTCCTTCAGGAAAAATTCCAAAAAATATCAACCTCCACCCAGTGGGCAGCCTCTGCTCTGTACAAGACCATGCTAGCTTTGGATTAATATTTTCTGGTATTGCCTTCATTTCAGAAAGAGCGATATAAGCTTAATCAAAACATTTGTGTAATGATTGCCTGTTGCATGTGTGCTGCAATGATGATGATGTTATGTCTTGTTGGCATGTTTTGATTGGCACACAAAGTACCATTGTGTAGTGCCCTATATTGTTTGGGAATGTGTGGCTAGACTATTGATGAAAATACCAACTATAATATCCAAGAGGATTATTTATATCACACTAAAATATATTATTTATTAAATAGTGTTATATTTTTTAGGTAGGTAGATAATTTCCTGTGTGAAATTTTGCTAATTTTTGCAATTATTTTCTCCTTCAGAAAACTAAACAGGAATGGGAACCACCAAAGATTTCACCATTGCCAAGTAATACTAATCTTGATGATAGTCACAAAGACAAGAAAGTTCTTACAAAAAATCCCCAAGATGAAAAAATGAAATCTCAATCTGGTAGTTTTGATTTTCTGATGCAAGTTAAGTATTACAGCAAATTTTGTGAGAATATTTTATAAATATAGCAAAATAAAAAACTAATGATTCTCAAAATTTTTTTTTGGATCAAACTGAGGTTTTTTTTGAGGTTTTTTGCATTTAATTGAGGTTTTCTATTTAATGTGTTTTCTAAATCTTTTAGTACCTGAGGATTAAAACATTTTTCACATTATTTTGCCAGTTTTTGATAATTATTACAATGAATACACAATAATTATATGCTATAAAATATTTTTGCAAAATTTTAAAACAGAAATAATTTATTCCTGTTCAACATTTTTCATGAACAAGTTTTTAATATTGTCTTACTGGTCTTTACAGATGATCTACATGAAACAGACACAGTTTCAGTTTCCAAAGAATCTGGATTTTCTTTTCTAACAGAAGGTATAATTTTCAATGTATCAATGAACTCATGAGCTTCATCAAAATTTATTTTTCAAATGAGCACATTAATTAACCTTTTACTAAAATAAAATTTTTATTGCATTTCAATTGTTCATAGGCAGCAATTCTCATGTCTATACTTTATTGGCCCTCATTTTGCCAGTGTCTGTTGGCATTATTTTGGTCCCTTGGTAAAAAATAGGTCTGCATTAGGGTTTGTCTATGAGAGTTTGACTGTGGCCTTGCCAACAGGAGCTGGCATTGAAGGGACTGGTGTTAAATAATGGGCAATAAGGTATATATCTTTTTTCTGTTGACATGTCAATTTTCTGGAGCATTGCATGTTTGCTTTGTATATAAATGTATATATATATATAAAATTGTGAAATCATACAAAGAATGTTTATCTGCAGAACCAACCTCATCACCTCTTGAAAAAGATATTGCTTCTGGTGGGTCCTCGTTTTCATTTTTGTCAGGTTGGTTCACAGTGTTTTCTTAATTTTTTGTTCATAAATAGATTGGAAGTAAAAATTTGTCATTTTGTAAACTTGAGGCTTTTATTAATTTGAAGTGAAAAGTGAAAGCTGAAAAATGAAAGGTGAAAACTGAAAAGTAAAAAGTGAAAGCTGAAAAGAGAAAAGTGAAATTTGAAGAGGGAAAGCTGAAAAGTGAAAAAGTGAAAAATGAAAGCTGAAAAGTGAAATATGAAAAGTGAAAGCTGAAAAGTGAAAGCTGAAAGCTGAAAACTAAAAGCTGAAAAGTGAAAGCTGAAAAGTGAGAGCTGAAAAGTGAAAAATGAAAGCTGAAAAGTGGAATGTCAAAAGTGAAAGCTTAAAAGTGAAAAGTGAAAACTTAAAGCTGAAAACTGAAAGTAAAAAATGAAAGCTGAAAAGTGAAAAATGAAGTGTGAAAAATGAAAGCTGAAGAGTGAAAACTTAAAGCTGAAAACTGAAAGCTGAAACGTGAAAGCTGAAAAGTGAAAAATGAAAGCTGAAAAAGGAAAAGTGATATCTGAAAAGTGAAATCTGAAAATTGAAAAGGGAAAAGTGAAAGCTGAAATATGAAAAGTGAAAAGGGAAAGCTGAAAAGTGAAAGCTGAAAAATTAAAAATGAAAGCTGAAAAGTGAAAAATGAAAGCCGAAAAGTGAAAAATGAAAGCTGAAAAGTGAAGGCTGAAAAATTAAAAATGAAAGCTGAAAAGTGAAAAATGAAAGCCGAAAAGTGAAAAATGAAAGCCGAAAAGTGACAGCTGAAAAGTGAAAAGTGACATACAGGGCTTCTTCAGAGCTCTACATATCGTGCTGCTTACACGGTGAACCAACTATGGTGCTATGCCTAAAACATCTGGCCTAGGATTTATTGGTGTCTTTACTGTTTTATGAAATCTGTATTCCGTTGTTCACAGAGGAATCAAGTACAGCGAAACCTCTCAAGAAAAAAGTTGAAGTTACACCAAGGAAAAAGAGAAGAATAGTAGTGAAGCCTGGCTATGGAAAGAGCGGTGAAGATTTTTCCACTCAAAGGTCAATATTTCATTTGTGTTTTTATTGTGTGCCTTTAGTTACAAAAGATTTGGAAAACACAAGCTTCAGTGTGTGAAATATTTTTGATCTGATCCCAGAATTTTTAAATTAAATTGTTTTCGATTTTTATTGTCGTTCCTGTTACTTGAACATTGTTTTTTCCTATTATTATTATTATTATTATTTTAAAAAATTTTATTTATCCATTAAAAAATTACAATACAAATTACAAGCTACATTACTTTTAAAAAAATTTACTATACAACTATACAACTATACAATACTACTGAACGATACCCCAAAGAGCAAAAGACTATGACTACTCTGAGGCCATTTGGACATAGAGATTAAAACTACGGTCTGTCTCAAATTACATGCCACGAGAAATGTCTGCGATCTTAAGGACATAAGTGTTTGAATGGGTAATTTAGGCATTATCGCAAATATTGTGTGGCATCTAATTTGAGATAGACGTTAAATATGTGACTAAAAGAAAAGAAAAACAAAATAAAGAGAATAATATCTTTACTTAAATGGGACATGGTGGTTGTGGTTGTGTGGCTTATAACGGAGTGTGAAAGTTTCTAATCAAATCGACCAGATTTGTGGAT
>JAYJMH010012259.1:0-22757 GCA_036873815.1 Phacellophora camtschatica | reverse complement strand
GATGGTGATAATGTCATGCCTTTGGCATACAAGATATTTTGCCAGCTAGTGTTAAATTAAATATCCCTCCCTCCAAAGGCACAAAAGACCAATTGATGCTAACAACAGAAAGCAAAGAAACAACATGCATTGCTTCTGTTTGCATTAATGCGGAGAGAGCAATCGGAGGAATTAATTACATTCTTGATGGAGTTTAACCATTAACATTGTATCCAATTTCTAATCAACCATTTACAGTATGCTGTCTCTTAACGACTTTTTTGTCATTGTTAGTAACATCTCATATTGAGAATGATGAAAAATAGATTAATAATGAATAATACACTTTTTTATACAAAAAAAAAGGTAAAATCAGCAATATGGTCCATTGGGGCCTTATTTCATGGCACATATCACTATACAAGTTATTGGAGGTGTTTTTCATTCAAATATCTTCTATAATGCACAACATTCAACAATGTAAGGCAGCTTAAAAAACAATAAAAGTTACAAAAGGTAAAAAGGAATAAAAAGTGTTAGTAACAAACAAAAAGTAACAATGGAACAGAACATAGCGGGTACATATGTACACAGTTTGCCAAGGTCTTTTATGCCGATGTGAAATTTGTTGTTAATTTTTTTCACTTAACAAAAGGCAACAAAAGTGACTTTAAAATGTCAATTATATTTGTTTTGACAGACACAGAATGTTCTGCCGATGGAAAATTACTTGGTGTTGTTATAGATGACCAATTGAACTTTGATAAACATGTCAACAAATTTTGTCGTAAAGCAGCAAATAAACTCTGCCTTGGCACGTAAATTAAAATATCTGAACTCAGAAAAAAACTGAAATGTCTCATGAAAACATTTGTAATGAGTCAGTTTCAATATTGTCCATTGGTTTGGATGTGCCACAGTCAAGATTTTGAAGACCTTTTACAAAGAGACAAAGCTGTCACAGTACATGAAAAAGTTCAACAAATACTGGAAACCGAAATGTTCAAAAGAATTAATGATATGAATCAGCCTTTTATGAAAGAAATTTTGGTTGACAGTGCTACGTACAGATTCAGGAACATTAATCGATTTAAGACACAATATGTTAAAACAATGAAATACGGTACTGAAAGTCTATCTTTTAGAGGGGCTCGCTTTTTGCAAAATATTCTCCTTGATATTAAGAACTGTTCATAAATTTTCCCATTGATATCAATGATAAAAAAACTGATCTCATAACAATTGCACCTGCACAGACTTTGCAAAACTTATATACCAAACCTGGGTTTTAGTGAAATTCTTTTCTTATTTGTTCTTTATAAAATTTTTAATGTGTAAATATTCTATCTGCTTTTATGAATTATACTTTTTTGTTAATATTGAAAATTGTAATCTTAGTTTTGTATTTGTTGGTATTAATTAGCTGTAGTGCTATTGTTACACCAACATTAAATAAATTGAAAATAAAATAAGATAACAGTTGGTACCTCGCCACTCCACTCCATTGTAACCAAACTTGCATAATGCTGTTCTTGTAGTTGCCAATAATTTGTTATGAGCGACAGGTGATACAGTGTTGTATAGTGGGTTTTCAAAAATCATCTCCGTCGCGAGATTGAGAGCCACAATTAGATAACTTCGCTCCCCCGCAAATAAATCCGCTACACTCCCCAACATCAACTAGATTTATACTAGATATCGTATCATATGAATAAAAAAATTTTTTTATAATATAGAATTCAAGGTACGAATCTAGACAACTTTTGAAAATGCACGCTTCAAACAGACGTTTACAGGATGACCTAGCTCGTGTGGCTCGTGAAAGGGATGATGCATTGCGAGAATTGCAGTTGCTACAAAGGCAGTTAAGTGAACAACACGTCATTACTTCAAATGCGGAGAACCAATTGTCCATATCTCGTCAGGTAATTCTTCTTATGTCATCATGGGAAAACCGATTTTTCGCCTTAACTCATTTAGGAAACAGCTTTGTCTGCGCAGAAGATTTATTATATCTTTACATATTGTCTTGAGGAATCTTTTTTTAATTATTGCTATGTTATACGGCAAAACTGTTTTCCAACTTAGACTACGTTCACACGATGCCGGCACAATTTGAAAACGGAACAAAATGTTACGCATTGGCCTGCCGTTCACACGAAAACGGCACAAAATTGTGCCGGCACTATTTGAAAACGGCACATCTTGAAAACGGAACTCTAGCCGGCACAATTTGAAAACGTTGTCGTGTGAACATTCGAAAACGATGGAAACGGAACATTTTGTGACGCTTTCGAAACGAGGCTTGTTAAAACCGCGCCAAAATCAAAGTGCTTCCTTGAAAATTACTGCTCGCAACCAGGGACAGATGCAAAGGAAAAAATTGATTGCAGCACTGTGGCGAAGCCCTAAATGAAAAAAAAGATTTATTATGAAATGAGGCGAAGCCGAATACCCGGGGGGGGGGGCTTTAAAAGCAACAAATATTTGAAGAAGATAAGACAACGGCAAGATGCGAAATGGAGTGAACATGGCTAGATATTGTTCGTTACAAAACAACTACTTGAAGAAAATGAGACAACGGCAAAATGAAAAACGGGATGAACATGGTTGGATACTGTTCTTTAAAAACAACAAATGCTTGAAGAAGATGAGACAACGGCAAGATGCAGAACGGGATAAACATGGCCGGATACTGTTCTTTACAAAAAAAAATACTTGAAGAAGATGAGACAACGGCAAGATGCAAAATGGAATGAACATGGCTGGATACTGTTCTTTACAACACACATACTTTAAGAAGATGAGACAACGGCAAGATGCAAAACGGAATGAACAAGGCTGGATACTGTTCAATGAAAACAAGAAATACTTGAAGAAGATGAGACAACGGCAAGATGCAAAACGGGATGAACATGGCTGGATACTGTTCTTTAGATGCAAAACAGAATGAACAAGGCTAGATACTGTTCTTTAAAAACAACAAATATTCGAAGAAGATGAGACAACGGCAAGATGCAAAACGGAATAAACAATACGTTTTCTAGTTTTTTACACCTGATAATAGACATTCGCTTTTCGTATTTTGACATTGATATAATAGATCAAATGTCAAATCAGTTCAGAAAAAAATTATGTTTATGCAACCATTCTGTCCTTTTGATGTGAGAGATTATTTCAAAATTAGACTTCATAAAGCAGACAATAATTTCTGGAGAAAACCTTAAATTACTCTTTTCTTGGGAGAAAACAGCAAAGTTGGATTAAAATAAGGGGGATTATAATAAAGGGTAAACGACGAACCAGTTTCTCCAAAGTTCCAACAAAATCACCTCTGGTTTAAAGTAGCATGGCTGCCTTTAGTCAAATAAATATTCTTACCCAAGTGGACTTTCTATCTACCTATAAGATCTTAAAATATACAAATCGCTCACGAAATCACGATCTAAGCAGGCAAATGTCCCAGGTTTTTGTGGGTCACTCGGTATGAATATAGCATAAAGTTCTTGGAAGTTAATACACCTATGAAAGAATGGATTCGTCATCTGCAGGAAGACTTTTATCAGTATTTAATATGTTTGTGAGAGATAGGCCCCTTGGTTTCGTTGCAAATTTATCAACCACTTTGTCAATTGGCAATTTGATATCCTTCTGAGCGTAGAGAGATGCTAGGCCGTTGAGGCTTCGCTGGGTTATAGCACTTCGAAAATAAATCTTGAAAAGACGAATAGAAGAGGCAGATCGTTCGCACGTACAGCTTGTGGTGGCAAAAATCCTGAGTGCGGTCAGTATATTTGGAAACGTTACAGGATTTATATGCTGGATTGTTTCTGTCAAAGTTTCCTGAAGTTCATCTCCAGGATACTGAGTCCACACTGATTCCCAATTGTCAACTTCGTGTGAAACACTCCAAAAATTTGGCAGATCATCGGAATATTGTTCGCAAAATTCAGGAAAATCATTTTTCCATTTCTTGTCTAATCTTTGAATTTTGACGATCCGTGGTCCATGTGAAGGTGACAAATGCTAGAAAATATTGAAATCTTTTGTTGAAAAGTCGTCTTGTTGGTTTTGAAATGTAGAATCAGGCTTTGATTGCGAAATACTGAGTCCACACTGATTCCCAATTGTCAACTTCGTGTGAAACACTCCCAAGATTTGGCAGATCATCGGAATATTGTTAGCAAAATTCATGAAAATCATTTTTCCATTTCTTGTCTAATCTTTGAATTTTGACGATCCGTGGTCCATGTGAAGTTGACAAATGCTAGAAAATATTGAAATCTTTAGTTGAAGAGTCGTCTGGTTGGTTTTGAAATGTAGAATCAGGCTTTGACTGCGAAATAGTAGCTCCATGGTGGGGCCGTTTTTGGCCAGTTGCCATAAATGGGTGTTATTCTTTCATCATTATGGATAGAACAATGAATATGCCATTGTAGGCAGTACAATTCATGTTAGCACATCGTGTGGCAAGTTCTTGAAGAAGATGATCAAGAGAAGGTATAGAGACGTTCAGCTTATTATGCGTAGACACATCAGTGGACGGCGTATTACTTTGAAGTGTTTGTCTTTTACAAATTCTTGTGCATTTAACTGCGGCATCTACTTTCCTTGCAAGTTCAGAAGCTTCATTGAACCATGCATCGTGATATTCATTAACCTGGTCTTGGTCAGTCTGCAATGACAATTTCATCATTGAAACCTCTTGCAATCCATTTATGATGTTAATGTGCGCACCCTGTAACTGAACTGTAGCAGATCCAGTGTATCCGAGACACATTCTGACGATTACCAGTTTGATAATAAAATCAACATTTGTCAGAACTGAAGATACAGCATACGCTTCTGCAGCACTGGTATCTTATAATCAATCTTCGTTGTCACGAATAGTAAACATTGCTTCAGAGATCTTCACATACATCTCGATGAATCTTTCAGACCATCTATGCGGAGGACCCATCTTGTCAGACAAAAATCCAAAGCTTTGAATTTTCATAATTTGGAAGATACTTTGCCACCATTTTATCCAAAAGTAGTTGTCTTTTTGGAGATTTGTTTTGACACAACATCATTGAAAAATCCGTTTTCAATCATGACCCCTGCCATCAGTCATCCGGTCGTGCCAGGAAGCTCTGCTCCTTCACAATTGGTAAGTATGATTTGTTTTGACAATGGAAACGGTTTTGACAATGGAAACAAGCTTTTTCCTGTTTTGAGAAATGGTGTCTTGAAGAACTTTGTCTTGCATTTGATTGATAGGTTTAATTTTATTTTACCTGACATTGACAAAGGTCTGCATGGTCATAAGTGCAGTTTTGTGAACTGATTTTGAATCATGATCTTTGAACCTCTTCGCAGCACAAGACCAATTATTGAGGGGTGTTGTCATAAGTTTATCCAATTTAGAAGAATTTGAACCAATGTTTTGAACAAATAATACAGATGGTAAATAGAAAATTCCATCCAAAATAGAATAATATGCCAGCCATGGGAAAGTGTGCAACCAAAAATAAACAAATGTTTTGTTCTTGCTATAAAAGAAACGAAAGGGAAAATTAAAGGATTGCTCAGGTTTTCAGACACACTTTGTCAATTCATAGATCTGACTTTGTTTTAAGGTATCCACATTGTCATAAAAAGCTCCAATATCTGCTCAATTCGGAAGAAAAGGTGTGACGAAATCTTGTTTTTCCAATGACTTCACATTTTGAGATTCCTGGGCTTCTGAACATTTCTTCATTTTTTTTAAGGAAGACAACCAGCTACATCCAAGTTCCCAATTGTTCTAGCTGTAAATAGTTTCAAGCATAAAATTTTGAAATTTACAGTTAAAGAACACTTCTCATTCCATCATTAATATTCTATGGAAATATTTATGGATTTAAACATGAGTTTATTGTTCCTGAAATCTTCTATTACATGAACTGCAAGAAATGTGAAAACAAACAGGTTTTGGGGGCAGCTGATAAAAGATTTTCTTTCTTTAGTGGTGCTAGAGGCCTTAAACTGTCAGTTTGCAACTGGAGAATGCAAACCGCCTCAGTAGAGATAATACACTCAAGACCAAATTAAAACTGGAGTGTACCAACTTTTGTTCTTATAAAAATCTCAAATAAAATGAATCTGTCATATGCTAAAATTAAATCCTCATACACATAACAAAGTTACCTTTATAAGATTAGATATCACTAGTACAGAATATGAAGATGTAACAGGTCACATAAAGGGAAAACTTAACCATAAAATACTGGAGACAGTAATATCTCTCGATCCATACAGACAATAACACGTTCTACCTGCCGGTAACGTTGTTTCCAAAATTATATGGCTGTTATGTCTCGTTCAATTCCAGTTACCCTTGTACTTGCTTAGTCTAGTTCCGAAGCTTATATCACATCGAGAAATTTTGTGGTGAATATCTTTCGACATTAACTTAAATTTTGCTGAAAAATTGTTGACAGAAAATTGTCAAATTTCTGTTTTTTTCTAAAAATCCGTACCCAGCCTCATCACGAAACTTTTTAAATTGATAGAAAATTTATTATTCTGTTCGAATTGTGTATCAGTTATGTCGGGAAAAATTGGATGCGTTGGTAGGAAGAAAATATGCACTAGTTTATATTGTGTTCGTTGCAACTTCCACATATTGGTTTTATTTATTGTTTGTAACCTTCAAACAAAAGAATAATCTTACTGATGCTCTTTTATATATAAAATATAGATATTTTATATTTTCCATTTAAATATAAAGTAAACTAACTACCACCAAGACATGGCTCTACTTAGCCTTAGCTTCTACAGCAGCAAGTTAAGATTTTGGTCAGACTCACCGTTGTTTTACTTTTAAAGCTAGGCCTTAAATCGACAAGCCTAATATAAGTACATAATGTACTTAAATAAAAATTACTTAAAATGTAATGTAAACTAATCTGATGGTCTGACATACCTCGCAGTTAGAACATGCTCGCCTTCATCCAGTGGAAAAAGGGGGCACTGGAATCTCGTGGTAAGCCACTTACAACTTCGCTTCCAACAGGAGCTCTTCTCCCAGTTTTATCAACTCAGCTGTTGTCAATGAGTCAAGCGTTTGAAAGTCGTTACTTTCAATAAAATTTTCCACTGTTTTCAAGATATCCATTTTAGAATAATTCGTGCAAGTTGAATAGGAATAATAGAATAAACTGTATACTTTGCTGCCAAGTTGAAAAATCACCGATCTCACCGATGATGCATGAGCTCTTAAATGTATCGGATACCGGTTTTTAGAGTTTCTGACCACCATTGTTTTCTAGCAATTTTAAAAGCAATCGATCTCACCGATGATGCACAAAAACTCCAAAATTCACTGGTTGTTGGTGGTCAGCCAGTTTTGGTTAGATTGGAAGGAAAATTTGCGTGTCTTATGGCACCACCATATGAAATATTTGAGCACAACCATTTAATCTGGTGATTTTTTCTATGGTTTAACAGGGAGTATTATTAACGTGTAAATGCAAAAACTTAAATTTGTTGGAGAAATCAAATCATAAATAAATATTTAAATTAATCTATATAAAGAATACACTTTCAAGGAAATTCATGAAAAAAATATTTACCGTTTAGGAAAGTTGACTATCTTCCGTTCGACGTATGAAACAGTCTGAGTCCACCCCTGCTCGCAACAATATTTATCTATTTGGAGTTGCTATTCTTGCCAACATCACGTTATTGCTAAATCACATGTGTGCATATTCAAGAAGGCTGCAAGATATTAACGTGCTGTCGATTAAACAGCGATCCCCAGTCAATACCTTGGCCTTCCTGGTAAAATTTGTAATGATAAACGACCTACAGCAACAGCTGTATCTCATCGTCAGACGAATTAAAATATGCTGCCTTGGCTGTACCATCGTCTGACTTGCTTTTCATTTTTGGAGGCATCTTTTAAAAGCAGGAGAAAACAGCACGAAATAGGCCAGCAATCAACATTTGATACTGATATTTTTGGCGTCTCGTTCTCACAAAGCTGGCAAATGGATTCATGAGATTATGGTTGCGTCACATTTTGTGTCGTTTTCAAATTCTGCCGGTATCATATGAACGGAAGCAAAAATTTTAGAAGCGTCACATTTTGTTCCGTTTTCAAATTGTGCCGGCATCGTGTGAACGTAGTCCTTAGTGAAACGAATTTCGCTCGTTTCGAAGATAAATTTAGTTTTTCAATATCAATTATATTTTCGTTGATAAATTTGGCTTTCTAAGCCCCACGCGAATCCGAAAAGTGTAGCTAAGGTCTGTGGACGAATTTAGGGTGTGACGTAAAGTGATTGTCACGAGAAATAATCCAGAATTATTTTGTGAGGTTTTGTATGGAGTGAATTTTACATCCGTTTGTTTAAACATGTACCGAAGCAAAGCTATGTCGTCAAGTGCTTCAAACATAGAATCAAGTGAAGAAGAAGAAGCAATGGGTGCGTACGGAGACCAATATTTACCAATATTTATCAGTACGAGCCTTTTATCCCAGGAGTGGTTCCATTGCACCGCTATGACAGCTCGAGATGTAGACAGATTCTCACATAAATATTTTTCATTGTTAAGATAAAATTATTTGCTTGTTTAAAATTATTTTTAATTAAAACAATAGACAAATAATACTAATTGCCAATAACTAGCTTGCACGACATATTTACTTATATTGAGCAGTAACTCCGCAAAACGGCGTGAAAAAAAGACAAATTGATTAATTTATATACTTAAATTTCGCCCCAGCATTCAGAATTTCTTCGGAATAAATACTCATTAAACAAATAATGATATTTGCATGGAAGCAAGGAGGGGTATCACCATATAAATTTAACACTACACACACGTTGGTGTGGCTGACAACATATGCAAAATGAAAGTCAGGAAATGGTGAAGGAGTTCAAAAGTGAAAGAGTTTTCTCTAATTCTAAATAGATCTTCACATTAAAAATATGTTTCATTTTTGATATGGTTTCAAATTCGAAGTGACTTTATTTTTTTTCCTGCAAGAAATTGTCTTGTAATGTGACACGTCGCCCTTTGTTTGTTGTGTCGCGTAAAAAAATGTGCAATGTTTTTAATTTAATTATTTAAGTTCTGATACACAGAAAAATCTTTTAGCAACGGAACTCACATTCACATTTCCATAAAAAGTAGTGACTTCAGTAAGAGCCCACGAAGGTCAACACAATCAACACGTGTGTCAACAGAACTTACTACGGATTCAATGAGATCAATACAATTTCCTAGTATATCAACAATGCTTGACACCAGTATCCAGTACCCAAGAAAATCAAACTGTAGATTTTTCTTTTTGAGAGAGTTTGAAACATAAAATGTCACTCTGACTAACAGATTTCAGACCCAAAAAATTAACTCTCGTACAAATTCCAATCACAACAAGTAAACCCATATCCAAATATTTTCAAGTCCTCAACTAGAAAATTTTGTTTCCTTGAAAATATGAAGAAAATTTTTAATTTTCACTCCACAGGGCCAACAGTAGCAATTGTAGTTAATAAAAAATGTGGGCCACAACATGGTAACACAGTAAATAAAACGGTTTTGGTGGTTTCTGTCAATTTAAAGGAGGATTTATTGACAAAAAATATCAATGTCTATGCTCACATGACCAGTGCTGTAACATAGGTAGTTAGTTAATTGTTTGCATTTTTTTGCAGGAAGCTGATAATGCATACCGTGAAGTTAGCGAGCTTCGAACTCGAACTCATCTTGTAAGCACAGCATTACAGGTGGCTAAACACAGGGAGCAGCAACACGAAGAAGTAGGTAGTATGTATGACATTCCGAAAATCAAATTTTAATTGTTGTGCTGCAGTTTATATTAATGTTTAAAGGAATATTAAAATATTTAGGACATCGAAGATGTTTTTTAATCCTTAATTTTTATCCTTACGGCTCATAGTTTATGGCATTTGGCTTATGGGCCGTGAACGATTCCCAGGAGCAAGTGTTTTTATGCCACTATGCCCAGGAGCAAGTGTTTTTATGACAACGCCCTTTACTTTTGCCCTAAACACTGTCACGCCCTTACAAATAAAACGTCAACCTCTTTCTTATCGTTGCAATTTTAATTAGGATGTCTATCTTCACGAAAAGAACAACCGAAGTAGACTCCACGCAAGGTGGGGAGGGGCTAAATAAAAACAATACTGACTCTATGCAGGGGCCCCCAAATTAAAACAAGACTCCATGGAGGGACAAAAAAAGAAAGGCAGCTGGGCACTTAAAGCACGTTAAAAGCCAAATATTAAGGCTATGAAATGTGAATGTATCTTTAAATCTATTCTTAGTCTCAGTTTCTCAGGAGTAGACAAGGATAAAAACCTTTGATTTTGATAAAAAATTGATTTAAATATTGGAGGACCCCTTTAGTTGCAAAAACTACCTGGTGTCCCGAAAAAACCTTTACATGCATTTTGGAAGTTTTGGAATGAAACTTTCGTAAACACATCTATTAAACAGCCTGATAAAAAAAACCCTGTAATTTGTGACCTCGATTATTAAAAACGAAAACTATATCAGCTGTGATTTCGTCCGCCATCTTTTAAAATTTTATTCAAGGAAAACAACGTGTTTTGCTGTTAAAGCGTTTCAGTCTCCTAGATGAAAAAGCGTCATCGATTTTAGGTCGTTCAGTTTTCTGCCTTTCAAATCTAGTAATTAAAAGACTAGATAACAAGCAAAGGTAACATCTTTTTTAGCATTTCCGAACATAGAGGAAAATTGTTTAAACTGCTGACCATGAGGTATTTTGCGTCTGCAATGTCTCGAAATTTTACGATGAACGGAAGGAAAAGCCTTTGGAGGGGTCAAAATATCTTGCTCGTCATTTCACATGCAATCGCCGCGTGCTTGTTTTTTTTTTGCTTCGATAACGATATGCACTGATGGAAACAAAGTTTGGTGGGAAAATATCTGCTTGTTCACGGTTAAATTCAAATGGAAATCAGGCATTTGCATCAGGTGAGAGTTTCTGAATTTTGACTGTTTTCAAAACTTTTTGATTGCTTCAAATTTAGGGCCTGCGGCAATAAACCCTTTCCATAGGGATAAAGGTCACTATCTTAAACGAACATGTTGAGATCAGTGGATAAAGTTGAAAGCGTTGCATAATGTTCTTAATTTTCTTCAGAAGACCAGGTACGTTTTTTTTTGGCAGAGGTGTGAATTTCTACCACTACACAAGAAAAATTTAACATGATGATAGATTTGTTGTGTTTCCAAGACATATTTATTGTAGTTTTGCATGAAATTTGCCAAATTTTGCTTGTCCTTTTACTGAAATTCGATTTTTCTTCTTTTGCGAAAATTTATCTTCATCATTGTGAGAATTTTTAGAGCATTTTTGCGGAATAAACCACTCAAAACAAAGGGCCTGCCGCAGAAAACCAAATCCATAGCTAAGTAGAGCCGAATCTCTGCTTTCGATTGGTTTATTGCACATGTTTTGAAAGAGTTCCGCTATATCAAAAATATTATGTCTTTTTGCTGCTGGCATTTATTCTATTTAGGCCTGTTGAAAAAACCATGGGTTTTAAAACACGATTAAAGTTCCTCGAAAAACGTACCGATTGAATTGTAGTGACTGTGTTTCTTTACTGTGTTATGTAAGTGCACGTAGGCGCACGAAAAGCATTGCTGCGAAGGTACGTTTTTTAAGCAACATTTATTGTGTTTTAAAACCCATGAAAAAACGTGTTCGTCGGGATTGTTCTGATTTTCTCAGGCAGCCATCTCATTTTTTGCGAGGGTGGTGGGTGAAGTCTCATAAAATGAAGAAAGGAATTGTTGACATAAAATTTACGAGTTTTGTCAGCAAAAATAAATATTTCAGGTTGGGTAAATAATTTCATAATTTAGAGATTAGTTTTTAAATTTTAGAAAAAGTGCTATATCTACCAATTATTTCATTTTAATTCTTTTCTTCCAATGACTTAACAGACATTTTTTTATTGTACATATTTAAAGTGAAATATTTCTTTTTCTAATGGATTTTAATGTAGAATTTTTATTTCTCAGTAATGTTGCCTGACTTCTGTTTACTTTTTATTTGTTTGATAGATATCTTTTTATTTTTGTAGGTGTCACCTTATTGCTTAAAGGACTGCCCATCATCATTAATTGACAAACAATTGTGGATTGTTATATCTTTATTGAACTTTCTATGTCATATGCTACCAGCCCACCATAAAGAAGAAGATATCGGGTAATGATGTGTTTATTTGAGACACTCTACTACACAAGTAATGTATTAATGGACTTTAATTTTGCGAAACTGTGCACTTACTTATAAATCTATGTTTTTCCAGCAATTTAATGAGCAATCAATTGAAATTATTCATATTTATTTACGTAATATTTCTGTGTTTTAATTTAAACTGCACTTTGTAAATGCATTAAATTATTCTCTGTCCTTTTGTTTAACCTGAGGTATGTAATTTTTGTGCCTCCTATATAATTATTTGAAATTTGTTTTTACCAACTTTGTTGAAAATGAAACCCAAAGCTTTGTTGTTGCTTTTACTAAATTTCTTGAATTTTTGGAACAAGGGAACGTTTATAAAAGGAGAAAGTAAATAGTTATTTTAAACATGAATCAAAATTGTTTATAATTTCGTTTGTCTATTCAACAAAAAAGGAGGAGCAACATTACACAGGTGAACACATTTGAAACTAACATATTTTTAACGAAAGTGGTTTGTAAATTACTGTCTGTTAATTAATGTCTGTTCTTTCTGTGTCGAAACCGACCTTCAAAACAAAATCTTGCCAGAAAACAAAACAGCTTGGAAAATAGTTTTTTTGATATTGACCTTAGTGTGTGTGTGATGTACAGACCAAATTCCAAGTCATTGATCATTAATTCATTGATCAAACTTATACAATTACATGGCTAATGGCTGTGAGAATAATTTTGGTAAAAACATTTTGACATGTTTACAATTACACCTCAAAATAAATGCCAAAGAATCTGCTAATTGTTCGTCGCACTTTCGCGGAATAATTGGAGTGGCAATGTGAGGTCAATTTTTGCAGCCTCGTTTAGATGCCTGCGCGCATGAAAACATTTGTGGTGCATTTACACAGAAATAAATCAATGATTTTCAGAGAAAAAAGTATCTTTGATTCCTGTCTTCTTTTATGTCTTACTGAATGAACAGGAACAATTATTGCTAAGAATTGTAGAAATTGTGCTTTGATTGCCTTAAAATAATAAAAAAAGAGCGAAACTGACCGACTCGAAACTTGTGACTCTTTTATTGCATGGCCTAAAATGTCTCAGTTGCAAAACATGTTGTTTTTGCTGCAAAGAACTTTTGGACATAAATGGATATATCATCTTCGCTACATTTGCGCTTTTAATAATCGACGTCACACACTATTGGTATGTTACCACGCTGTTTAATAGATGTGTTTACGAAAAGTCATATCTTCACATTTTTGCATAATATTTACAAAACTCGTGCAAGGTTTTTTTTGTACACCCGGTAACTCGAGCTTGCACCAGACAAGCAGAGATAGAAGCAGAAGCCACGACTAATAAATAAGCTCAAGCAGAAGCAGATTTGAAAAGGCCTTGAAAAGGAATCCTCAGATTTTCAAATATAATGTCATAGAAGGTAGTCAATCAATGTCTCTTGCTGTTTTAACAGAAATATGTGGCCATAACAAGGATGACTCGAGGAACAACTCAAAAATGAAAAGCGAATCAAAAACGTATTTTAGAATGAAGACAACTTTTTGACTATTTCATACCATGAGCCTCTTGTATAATTGAGACATTCAGCCGTTATTTAATTAATTTAATAAACTTTTATCAAAAAAGTAAATTATTTATTTAGATACAGGCGGTCTCTCTCACGAGCAAAAATATATTGGAAATTATTGCAAATTCGCCAGGACTGCCTTGGCCATCATAAATTGAATCTTTTACATCTGTAGAAAGGAAACCGCGAAACAAGTGTTACATACTTTTTGACGAAACTAGTACACGGAACACATAAGCAAACAAAGTCCCAAATGTACATTTGTTTTCGTAACACCTTCTTCACTCTACTCTACAGGTTGTTTCTCACAAAGAAATATGTCCTTTTAGTAAAAGGTTTGCATAGCAGGATAGTTCATCGATGTCAATTAACCCAATCTGGGCCGGGGGGGGGGGCTAAATTAGCCCCCATACTACATTTTTCGACACAACTAAAAGAAGCGTTATTCAGCTGCTTCTGAAACTTTTTGACTTTTCCTGAACATTATCTATAAATGTTGCAATGTGTTTTTTACATATTTACAAGTTTACTGTTGTCATGGCAACCGGTTTTTGAGAGAGCACTTGTCGATATATATGCTGCTTTGTTGATTTCTTATGAATGGTGCTTTCAGTTTGAAGCTTTCAGTTTTAATTTTCAAAAATAAAATATTCTTAGTTATTTGATGACGTCATCGTTACTTCCATTTTCTGCCTTGTAGAGCATTGTTATGAGTTTTTCTCGTGGTTTTGCAGTATTATGTAGCTTAATGCATCATGACACATGATAATTTCACAAAAAATTCATTTCCAAAAATTTTATAGTTAGTTAAAACACTGCTGTCTATGAAAAACCCATTGCCGCTTATGCCAGCACAGCTGAAAAGTTTCTGATTGACTGGAGCGCTGCCATCATGAATCAGTAAAACATTGTCACCACTGTTATTGCATGCGCTAGCTATTCAAGTGTCGAATTTTGAAGAAGAAAGGATTATCTCAATGCTTAGTGAAATTATTCTAGCTTCATGAAATTTTATCGTATATCTTACGTTCTTCCAGCTATGCTGCAAAAAATAAATGACAGTGTTAAACTTCAAGATGAAATAAAACAATATTGTATGTAATGAGAATAAGAAAATTCTTATTTTAGAGTTTTCATAATCGTCAAAGAAATGTTTTCCTAACAGAAATATTTGCAATATACAGTATTATATTTGCAATTTACAGCAGTACTATATTATGATGCTATATTTGAAACTCAAATTCTTTGAAAAGTTTGATGGATCAATCTTTTCAATTGAAACTATTTTTATTTCAAAATGTTAATTTTGTGAATTTTCTTTAACAAATTACCTGTGCACATCCCGAAATTTTATCAAAATTTACTTTGATGATGAAACGATACCAATATATCATCAAGACTTATTTCAGATATCTACACAAATAACGTCCAATGTCACTAGCTTTGCCAAGGCCATGTTTCCGAACCGATTATGAAATTTCACTCTTTTAGTGATGGAAACAACTTATTTTCAAAGTGTCATAATTTTTTCCCAAAAGAACAAGTATAGCCCAAGTCTGCAAAGTTAACGTCCAAAAAGAATTTACACAAAAACTGAACAAACTGAGCATGCACTGTTTTTCCATGCATATGTTCTTAAAACTCAAGAAAGTGGCCTAAATCTTTTTCATTTAGTTCATTGATCTGATTGGAACAAACTATATTTGATCAAAACACTCAGTCAATCAAAGTTGATCCTATGCAATTTTTGCGAATTGTTAGGCACTATTTTGAGTTCTGGTCATTTGTTTTCATGTAGAGAATCAGTCAACTACAGCAAGAAGAAGCTTCTGATAAATCAAATAACAACAATTTTGTGCCAAAACAGGTTTGCTTTAATAAAATTATTCATTATCATACAGTTTTTTCTAATTTTCATTTGGTAGAATTAAATTTAAAGTACCATTATGTTTGTTTGTATCATCTAATTTTAATTTTTTAGCTCATCAATCTTTTCATTACAGAGAGAGTTTAATGATATGCAAAAACGAATGGTGGTTTTAGGCTGTCAATTACGAAAGACTGAAGTCACTAAGCGCACATATGAAGTTGCTGTTGAAAAATTAACTAAATTTGCTGAGGTATCACTAAAATATCCATAATATTTTAAAATTGGTTTTGAATAGTTTATTTTTTGAGTGTTCAGAACAAATTTACAGGCTGTTAAAATTGCTATTCCGTTCATCTAAGGTTCATTAACAAATTTCAGATTTATATATAAGATCTTAAAGAGCTACATTGAGCAAGGGTGAATAATGTTTTGACCAATCAAAGTCCACGCTGATTTTCATCAGTAGCCAATCAGAGTGCTTAAAAGACAATGAAATCTTGCGTAAACGTCATTTATGGCGGCCACTGGGCGGCCGAGCTGTGGCAAAATGCTCTACGGTTTCAGGTTTGCTGCAAGCGGTTGTTCTTCACAACAAACCAAACCAAAGTTTTTTTCAAAGAAGAAAGGTTGTTCTAGGTTTCCATCGCTCGCATTTTTAAATTTCGACCTAAAACCTGAGATACTGCTGCTGAAATATGGCTAATATTGTCCAGTCTGTGGTGCTTTTGCATGCAAAATATTCAAAATTCGAAACACACCAGACACACAAGACCAAGCAAGGATAATATCAAAGCTAACCTTCCAGGTAAAGCGCTTCCAAAGCACAGAAATCAGTCTGCACAAGTTAACAACTACAAAAAATATCCTTTGGCAACGTTCTTCGTTATTTACATGCACATTTTGCTGCCAGAGAACACTGAAAATTCAGCCAGCAACTTGCGTGAACTGCCATTTTCAACAACATCAAAACAACCAGGACGATGGTGGGAATCTCCTTGTGTGGTGAATCCAAACGACATCGCCTCATGTCACATGGCATCAATCAAAGAAATTTTTTTCTCTTTCCAATCAAAACCGTGGCTGGAAAGGTGGCGACCATGAGGACCATGAGAAGATTGTTCTTCATCTGCAACCTAAAAATCTGCTGGATCTTCGTCAATGTCTGCCTGGTCTTTGTTTATTGTCGTCTTCCTCGTTGATCTCATCAGCAGTCGCGCTCAAATCTTGTTGGCCTTTTTCGACAGGTCTTCAACTGCTTGGTCAAGTGGGCCTAGCAGATATTACATTCATTCGAAACTGAAAAATTGCACGTGGAATCAATGACCACACTGAAAACGTCGTCATAGTGGACTGATCAAGAACATCCACTTTTATCGCATTTCCTGGGAACATTTTGAAGGTATTTTAAATTAAATATAAATCTTAAGGTTTTTTATAAAAATGTGCAAGTAGTATGGTGGGGGGGGAGGGGATTCAGTATTCAAAATAATTTTATGATGATTTAGGGGTGGGCCACAAACAAATTCATTCTTTCACAAAATGTCCTTTTGATGGGAGCAGAAAGAAGCATTGAAATGCGTGGGCGTTTTCCAACAAAAGTCTAAGGTTCAGTTGTGTACTGAGAACTAATCCTGGTATGCTCCACTCTGGAATTGAGTCTCTTTCCACCAAAGATTTTTGGCAGACAGCTTTATCACAGATTTTCATATCGTCATATAGTTCATTATTTTTCTCACTACTCAGGCATATTAAAACTTTTATTTTCTAGAAAGTTGCTCTCTCTTTGGGTCATAACTGAATGAAAATAAATAAAATAATCTTCATGTTTTATAATTATGAATAGCTTTTTTACTTTTCATTGGAAGGAGAACTTTCAAAGTTCCTTCAATTGCCACTGCTTTAATCTGTTTCAGGTTGGGATTGTAAAGGGAAATAAAGAAAAATTTTGACTCTCTATTGGGCTTGTAGAAGAGGTGATTGCTTATTCTGTATCTTCTGCTTGACTGGATGTTTCGGTTCTTTCTGTTTCCATTAAATGATGGTTATTCAAGACTATTATGTATTCAAGATTATTCCATTAATAACAAAATTAAAGCTTTTTTCTCCTTTTTTTCTAGTACTTAAGGCTACATCTACAGAGAGTTTTGATAAAATTTTCAAAATCTAAAATGTTGAGATCCCCTTTTTCAATTTAGGATACACAATTTTTTAAACGAAACTCATGTAACGTAATGAAGTTAATGTTTACAAGAGAATTTTTGACAAATCAGAATTGAAGATGAATAAACTTTAATATTTTGCATGCAAAAGCACCACAGACTGGACGATATTAGTCATATTTCAGCAGCAGTATCTCAGATTTTAAGTCGAAATTTAAAAATGCGAGCGATGGAAACCTTGAACAACCTTTTTTCTCTGAAAAAAACTTTGGTTTGGTTTGTTGTGAAGAACAACCGCTTGCAGCAAATCGGAAACGGTAGAGCATTTTGCCACAGCTCGGCCGCCCTACCGCCGCCAAAAGTGACGTTTACGCAAGATTTTATTGTCTTTTAAGCACTCTGATTGGCTGCTGATGAAAAACAGCGTGGACTCTGATTGGTAAAAACATTATTCACCCTTGCTGTTAAGATCAATAAAAGGTTTCCAAATCTGCTGGCCCAGATAACCTACCTGCACAACTTATAAGGGATGGCGTTGAATAATTCGCAGCAATTTTATATTTTCTAGCAAATCAAAGTCTACCATCAGGATCATTTCCGAACAGCGAGAAATGCGCAAGACTGACTCCGATTTATAAATCTGGGGAAAAGTCCAACTTTGATAACTACATACCTATTTCTGTATTAACCATCCTATCTAAAGTGCTAGAAAGACATCTCTCGACAACTCTCAGAGATCCTAGAACGTAACAACCTCGTATCTTGCCGTCAGTTCGGGTTTCGACGGGAACGATCAACGCAGCATGCAGTAACTCTTTTCACTGAGGACATCCGAAATAGCATGAAACGGAGTCGCTGCACAGGCGCCTTATTTATGGACTTACGCAAACCTTTCGATACTGTCTGTCCATCATGGAACACTGCTTGACAAGTTAAGATGTTATGGCATACGAAATACAGAACTTGCCTGGTTTGAAGATTGTTTATTCAACAGAAAGCAGTTTGTCTGCTACGATCAATCAACCTCGCAAACTTAGCAAATGACGTATGGCGTACCTCAAGGATCAATCCTTGGGCCTCTCCTGCTCATCATTTTAATCAATGATGTTCATTTGGTATTGGACAAATGCAAAATTCTTATGTGTGCAGATGACACAATGATAATCTTCTCGGGAAGATCGGATAGCGGTTGTTGAAGAAGTCCTGAATCAAGAGGCAAACTAAGTTGGTAAATGGTTTGCGAACAATAATCTAATACTGAATCTCAAAAAGGCAAAACTGAACTCGTTACCTACGGTACAAGTCAAAAACTAGCGAAACAACCGTCAGGTAATGTCTCTGTAAATGGCACTCTGATAAACCAAACTACGAGCTGTGAATATTTGGGAATCACCCTTGACAATCACCTAACAATGAGTATGCAAACAGACTAGATCTACAAGCGAGCCTCAAATCGGGTAAAACTCCTCCAAAGAATTCGTCCAAACATCTCTCCAATTGTTGCGGATAAAATATATAGCGGTATGATACGGCCTGTGCTACTCTCCTGCTATCCCATTTATCTAAGCGTAGGTGAAAGTGCCAAGAAAAAGTTGCAATCGATCCAAGACAGAGCCCATAAGATCATAGCTCCTGCAAAGCTCACGACCCCGAAGATGGACCCATCGGATCAAATCCGGAAAAAATGAGTCTCGATCGACGTGTTTAAGTTTTTTAATGATACTTGCTACCCCCCCCCCCCCTCACCACTGCGAAGCCTGTTTGGTCATGGCAAGGATACACGAGGAAACGGCTCAGGTCTTATATTGCCAAAAGTCAAAAAAGAAGCTGGAAGAAAAACATTTGCCTTTCAAGTTTAACTGATTTTTAATGGATTGATCATCCGACCTTAAGAATGAATCTTATTTTGTAAACTTCAAACGGAAGATAGATAATCTAAGTTTTGTATGTATCTTAGCTTTTAAATTTTTTAATTTTTCAACAGTTTCTTTAAACAGGACCCTTATTAATAGCAGTATTTCACTTGTACTGAAAGGCTTACCCTGTTTAAATATATATTATTATTATTATTATTAAGGATGAATTCACCCATTCTTTGAATTTTCATTTTGTACTTTTGTATATTGAAAATGGTATGCTGTTGAAAATGTATATTGTTGTGTCCAAAAGTTCACGTTTGTTTGCGAATAAATAGCTCAAACTTGATTGCTTTATCAATTGTGTTTATGTAATTTATAAAAGTGTCGAGCTCGTCCCGCGAATGTGTCTAAATTAGGAATATATCATCAGTTTGGTGCGTATTGTTTTCGCACTATTCTGTTTTCGGTAGGTTTGGTAGGGCGAGAATTTCCATTCTTTTCGCACTGCGTTCTGAATATGGTAGGTTCAGTAGGATTTAAAACCTTCTGCTTCTGACGCGTTATTTTCTGACAGTTCTAAAAACGGTAGGTTCAGTAGACGTTTGCGTTCTTTTCTTACATCGGAAAACGGTAGATGTGGTAGCATTCCAAACCTTCTAAAATCAGACTCATGTACCAATTTCCATGCCAACAAGAGTAAAATATACCCAAATATGCGAAAACGCAACATTATTGGGGTTTAGAAAATTTGTTGAATAAGGGCGGCTTTTACAATAAAAGTACAGGCACCCAGGGCTTTATGGCGTTAGGATTCATTTCGAAATTTGTCAATGGAATAGTATGAAAAGTTATTTTGATTTTCTATGGAATAAACACAAAGCGATAATGACTTAAAGGCGATACTGATTTCAAAACGGACTTAAAAATTGAAGTGATCATGATAATCTAAATCACGATTTGTATAATTTTGATTGGTTAAAATATCAATTTGTTTATTATGTAAGATTGTGTGCCTCAATCGACGATCGAGTCCAACTAACTGACATCGGTAGGTGGATCAACTGATAAATTTTGAGCATCATGAATTGACCCACTCTCCAATGCATGTAGATATTGCGTGTCTCCAACCAGCGTACAATATGTGATCAAACATTTCAAATTTTCAACAGGCAGTTCATGATGGTTATATGTCAATGCAGTTAATGCCACGATGAAAGCGATCTGGTCTAAAACAAAAATATTCTCCTTATTGGTGTAAACAGTTTGTTAGGTCTCAAAAGCGGTCCCAACAACATGGCAGCCGAAAATGTTTGCTGGCTTCACTTTTGAAAAAATCTAAAAAGCTTCTATCAATAATTCGCCCTCCTGCAAAACCTGTCTTTGGTATTCATGACCCAATAGGCCTATCGTACCTTTCCCAAATAAGGGTCGGTCTGTATGTGTGTGTGTGCGTGTGCGTGCGTGCGTGCGTGCGTGCGTGCGTGCGTGCGTGTGTGTGTGTGTGTGTGTGTGGTGTATGTATGTATGTATGTATGTATGTAAAAAAGAGTACATAGGTACCGGAAACATTGCCTGATACTGATACATATGCTGCAGTCGCTTTTTCTTTTCGCAAGCATAATTAGTCTGGTGACTTATTTTGAACATTATTTTTATTTTTTGATAGGAAACTAAGACACCAGGCATTCGACCTCTTACGAGAGACGACTGCTCAAAAGCTTGCAATTTGTTGATGAGCGTAAGTTTTGAGAAGCTTTATTTGTTTAATGCAAATGATTTTACTTTGATTTTAACCTTTTTTACCCCTTGAAGAGTTAAACTAAATTTTTTTTCATTTTGTTCTGTACTAGAGCGGAGGGGAGGGGGGGCTTTTGACCCCCCCTTCTCTTTTTCTCAGAAACTGTACAAGATATAACAATTAAACTTACCGCTTTAGAAGTACAACACGATTAATTAATTGGTCACGTGATTCGTTGCTAGGTAATTTGGCAAACTTTTTACTTATAGATATATTTTATTCTATTTGATTAATTACTCTCCTGATAATCGCCTCAATCTTTCCAAATGGTATCAACAATGTTCTACATTCAAAATACATGCTTTTTAGAATTTTCTAGTTTTAGAGCCATTTGATTTTAATAATATTAGGGTTCGTTTACATGAGAAAACTCAAACCGGGTTTAGATTTCACCCCGATCTGAGTCAACTCGTGGTCTGTTCAAGAACTAAAACGGTGAAACTCGACTCGGCAACTGAAACCGGTGTGAGGTTTCAATCCGGTTTGAAAACTATTCAAACCACCATATAAACGAAAATTATTCTCAGACTAATGTGAGATTCAATTGGTCAGGGTCAAAATTCATTTTGTCGACATTTTTTTCTTTGCGCCAAAAATAAACACTAACTTATCAAGGTTCGATTCTCTTCAAAAACCATCTTAGTGAGTTATCGACCGTTGACGCATTATAATCTGCATAATTAACATCAAATTGAGTTGCAAGGCTACAGAAACAGCAACCAGGGCAGATCTTAGCATCAAATTGAAAAAGTCTCTCACTGCCTCTTGGCTTGGCGCCATCTTGAAATGAAATTAAACAACAACAATAGGGATCTCAGACCTTTACCAATCCTTATGTGAACGCAACAGAAAATAAGCTATCGAGCTAACTTCACACCGGGGTGAAATCTCAGTCGGGTTTGAGTTTCTCGTGTTAACGGACCCTCATTGTCTGATCAGCTGATTTCTGATGCAGTTGATTTGCAGTAATGTTCATTTTTCTACTTGATATTGACTCAAAATTAAAGAAAAAAGCATAAGGAAGCATACTTATTATGCTAAATATTACTCATATTGCACCCTTGTTTACTTCGTACCATGACGTCATAAGTGTGAGTAACGTCATAGGTATGAAGTTTTGCTCGTGTCATCAAATATGAACAAATTATATATCAAATGAAAAAATGCATCAATATAAATCGAATATTTCGGACATTTTCGAGTAATGAGACAAAATGTTGAGAACTGAAATGCCAAAACTATTTTTTGATATATGAAAGAATATGGCCCAGAAATAATGAATCCGTTGAAATTTTT
>JAYJMH010012248.1:0-22768 GCA_036873815.1 Phacellophora camtschatica | reverse complement strand
TCTCAAGTCAAAAAATCAATATCTTGAAATTTTGAAAAATTCCCAAAATGGCGGACTTTCGTTAAAGTGGTGTATTATGCGAAATGTGTTTCAGGTTTAAAATTAAGGGATAAGACAGGGCGTGAAATTGACAACAATGATTTAGCACACCTTAGGAATTGCATACGCGTTTTTATAAGAAAATCCTTCATTAGGAATGCCAGGGTAAGATTATTTTGGTCAAATTTGTTTGTTATCTCAGAAATTACTTACGATGTGAACGCAAAAAGTATGCAGGCGTTGAGCACCTGACCTGAAACACATTTTAAAGCAAGTCCGTAAAAACTGTCCAGAAATCTAGGCAGAAACCGAAGCTAACTGTTCTTATAAAAATGTGTGCACACAATGTGAAGTAAAGGACATTTTTGTACTGTATGCAATATTCTTTAGTTAAAAGAGATCAAAAATTTAGCGCTGCCTTGATGACAAAATGTTCACATAAATGCTAGCGTGAATTTTTAAAACGAGAACTGCATCTCTTTGTTTGATCTTGATGAAAAAGCAGAAAATTGAATTGCAACACGAATTACTAAAATCGTGGAGTAATATAGCTTACCATAAACCTGAATATTTTGTCTTCCCTCAGAATTACTTTGCTTCGTTGAAAACAGGCAGAAGTTAACAATTTAGTAAAATTAGCGTTCTGTCGCAGTCGATCGTTTGAGTAAAAACAAACCCAACAACACGTTCAAAGATCAGCTGAAAGGGGGTTCGCGTGCAAGGAAACTGCATTTGATTTTGGAACTTGGCACTGTGTTTGAACGGAAACTTTACAATGCCTACAATGCGATTCAACTGACGAATGAGTTTATCAAATAATAACAAATCCCTGGCGAATCAACACATGAGATAAATATCAGTAAATTCAGACGAAATCCTTTTGTTTTCGAATGCCGAAGTTCCGAAATTTTTTGGTCTGAAGGATCTTGCTTTGTGTGCAGTATCCTTGTAATTGTATCAACAATTGTATCATCTCCATGAGGCGTTGAATACTATTACAATTACAGATAGGATGGGGTCATAATACGCCCTGAATGGCAATTAACAATGAAAACAATGACACGCAGGCTAGTGCCCATACCCACAGCATCTTTACTGTTTTTTGTACTATCTGCCCTACAGAGTCCAAAACGTAATATCTCCCACAACATTGCTTCATTATAACTTTTGAATGCCTCAAGCAAATGCCTCCAGCAAATTCCTCAAACAAATGCCTCAATAAAGTACACAATTCCGAAAGCAATGCAGCAAATGCTTGTTCTTTACCATTTACGAGTTACTAAGGTCTCATTAACAGGCATCAGCGAAACTATAAACGTTCCTCAAAATGCTACATTCTATTTCACGTCAAGCAGCTTCCCATCTTGACTCGCCGTTAAAACCAACCTTTGCTAAACCCAATATTAGCGGAGATGTAGCCAATTAAAATAAAATTACACCCACTGAAAATTGTTAATGAAAAAAATATCGGTTGCTGAGGTAGAAACAAACATGTTTAAGCATATTTGAGCGTAAAAAGTAAAAAAAGACATTACATACGGAGGAAAGTCAAATAAATTTTTTTTAAATGCCCGAAAGGAATGAAATAGACTTGTCTATACATCTCAGAAATTTAGTTCAGGTTTGTATAAATGTGAAAAATAAGCAGGTGCAAAAATTGTGCTCAATTATATATATTGTAAATTCCGGGAATCCAACTTAAATTGTGATGCATTCCGGTTTTTTTTATGTACCTCAATTCAAATAGGTTGAGTTATTATGGAGTTACGAGCATTGAAAGTCAAAATTTGAGTGAAACCAGACGCTGATAAATTGTCTAATATAATAGTTTCAGGGAACTGTTTGTCTATGGTGGAAATAATTGCATGCATCTGCTGAATTTTTGCGTTCAGCATTGTTTGTTTTGACATTTGCGAGAAGTTTAATATTATATTAGGTCCTTTATTTTTACACTAAATAAATATACATCTCACTTTCGCTTCTGATACCATATTTTGCTGCAAGGGCCCTGGTTTAAGCCTACAAATTTCAAATATTGACTTCTAATGCTCATAACCCCATAAATGTTCAAGAAATTTAGTTGGAAATTGTATACAAATTCAAGTTAGGACCTTGGCATTAAACATGCGACAAACTGGAAGCCTGTTTTTGTACAGTTTAATTTTTCATAATGAACTAAATTTTTCGGACACCCTGTAGGCCTATCTAGCTTGGAAAATTTAACAAATGCTGTGGGAAACTTTCATTTGCAACTTAGGCAGTAATTCCTTACTATTTTTATGAAATTGAGGCAAAAATCATAACTTACTGATTTATTGTTATTGTTTTCGTTGCGTTGGAAGTTCGATTGCTTTTATTATGAGAAGTTTTTTCTGTTTCATGTTTCTTGGTTTTCAAGTTACATAGCAGTAAATCTCAGCTTCGAGTTAGGCTGACGACATGACCCCTTGTTTAGACTTACGACATGACCGACACGCACCTAAATATTAGAGCGTACCCCCCCCCCCCCTCCATCTCTTGGCTAAGAAGATTAGGTCAAGAGGAGGTCAAGAAATGTTGAGGCATGCCCCCAAAAAATTGATACACGCCCTTTTTATCACATTGATGCATTTTGAATTGCTTGCATTTGCTTATATCAAACATCTTTCCCTCAATTTCCTGAAAGTTTTACTTCATATGGATGTTTCTCGGGATGCCGTTGTCAATGACTTTTGGCGCCAATTGCAGAAGCTACATGCCAGTATTGTCTGGACCAATGTATTATTATGGGGAAACGACACACAAAATATTACCTCATAAATATACAAAACTGAAGCAAAATCCCGGTTAAAATGATTTTGCTGTTTCGGAAATCCTATGTTTCAATAATATATCATGCATATTTTTACATACAGAAAGGTTTTTTGACGAAGAAGACAAAAGTGTGTTTAACCAGTGACGGATGATGAACATTACACGCATCTTTTATAAGAACCTATATTGTAAGTCCAGGCTGAGGAGTTAGGCCTTAATTTATGAACATAGCAAGAGCATGCTTGAGGCTGAACGACAGATAAGACAAAATATTGTGTTATCTTAAAAAATTTTATGAGATATCAATAAATGGAAACAACTTCCATTTTTAAATCAACTCTATTAATCAATTCTCAATATAATTTGTAACCTTCGTAATTTCCACTCAAAATTAAACTTAACCGATTTTAAATTGAACAGTTAAAACGTTTTAAAGAGGTTGCTAGTTTACACTCAGCTGAGAAGCTATTTCAGAGTTTAGCTATTCGTAAGGTAAAAATATTTCGCGGCCCCATAGGGGTTTTGGGTATCAGATTTCTATTTCAGAAGTCTATTTCATAGTATATTAAGTTGGGTAACAGGTATCTCTAATGAAAAACAAGCGTATATGAGGTATCTCAAAATTGTATTTTGAAAAAATATTTATATAAAAATATATAAAAATAAAAATACTTTAATTACGGTATTGGGTATCTTGAAAAAATATTTTTGTGAATAAAATATGTAGCATGTATCATGCACCTGAAGAAAGAGGCATCAATCTGCACATGGAGCCTCGATTTTGTCGGTTGGAAAGTTTTTCTTTTGTAAACTAAGGTCTCTTGAAGTGTTGCGAGAGATATCTAATAAAACAAAATTAAACAATCTGTCAAAATAGCAACTTACCAATATCAATAGCAGCATTTGTCTCGTATTTTGAAACTTTTTCAAATCAAAGGCTGTCACTTCTTTAAAACATCCTATTCATCAGCCTGCGAAGATGATTTAAAGAAGGATGATAGAAAATCCTATTTTGAAAGCAAATTGATATATTTCAAGGAAACACCAAAAAACATTTCCTTGCTTAATTAAAAACTGATTTTACGGAGAAGGGGAACTGGGAGGGAATTTGTCTTTCCTTTGATCAGTAACATGATAAAAAAATCCATTAGACAAATTAATTGGTCTGACGCAATTATGAAGGAAAGAGTGTGGTAGTAATTTGTCATTTGTCTGACAGTTCGCAATCTACCTTTAATCCTGTCAATTTTTGCGTCCCTAGTAATCTCGCGCCTTTAATTTTCGCGCTTCTAATTTTCATGCACCTGTTTCTTGAACCCTTTCAATCTCCGCGCAACTGTCAAAATCATTTTTTTGCCCCCGCAAGAACTTCCTTTTAGAGTGCAAAAATAGCTCAAAATCCACAACTATGGTTTTCCCGTCACAAATGAAAAAGCATGTTTCGCACCCCTTTACTTGTCGCGCACTCTCAATGCTCGAAAATAACCACTTTCTTTTTGAGGTACCTCCAATGGCAATAGTTTTATACATGAACACAACAAATATAGCTTTTAACTGAAATCATTGGGCCTTTTTAGTGACAGACTTGTAAATTTTATGGGGGTTTCATCCGATTGGCTGTTCCGATTTGTTATTTCAGAGTTGCTGCCTCTGATTAGCTTCAATCTAGACTTGCTCCAAAGCTATTTTGTCAAAGAAAAACATTGTATCTGCCGAGTAAAAATACGCTGCGGAGGAGCAAAGCTCAGTATGGTGAAATTTCGATCTTCCTTTCGAACATGTTTGATCCGCTTTATAGTTTCAAGAAGAAAAATGATTTAAAATTAAAAACAAATTGTTTCTATTTAAAGGCAACGTCAACAAGATAAACCGGACAAATTTTCCGTTGTTTTTTGTATAATTTGAGGTACGAGAAAGACCTTGATTGTAGTTTGGGTGATATTCGTGGAAGGACAAGAATGCTATTGCCATTTTCCAACCGCTAAACCGTAACAGTTCGAACACTTTTGATACCTAATATTTTGCATACCAATAATTATCAAAAAGAGGCTGCTAAATTTGACCAGTTTTCGAACAGTAAGTTAACGAGTCTCGATGTAGCAGATCTGCCAGAGCGAATCAAGACTCGGGCAACAAGTCTAGTTGTACTGGGCGTACGTGTATAGGTACCCTACGATCCTATTCCATCGAAGGCTAGCCAAATATCCAGACTAAATAATTTCTGCCTCGATTTCATTTCTTAATGTTAACGTCAATTAAACCTCGCTCGACAATCAAACACCCGAAGCCTAATGTCAATGTGAACAAAAAACCTTGGCTCAAGTACGCCCAGCTTTTGGCACCAACAACAATTTCTTCTGGAGCAAAATGATTTCTTAAAATCTACAAAAAGATGCTGGAAAATAATGGACTCACACAATAAATTTAACTGTTAACCAAAACATCATTAAAGGCATGGATATTTCTTGGTCAAATGCCCCATCATCATCATTAGCAGATTTGAAGCATACACAAGAACATTTATCTTCAAGCTTCAAGCTATCACAGTTCAACTTCATTTTATGTGTCCTGTTCTCCATGCCACATCTGGCAAAACGCGTCAGACAACAACAGCGGAGTGCAAAAACATATTGATAACTTTCCCTTCCTTATCTGATATCTTAAACAGCAACAACAATATCGCAGGAGATAATAAAATATTAAGCACCTTTCAGTACTTCCTAATGCTGAATTTTCTTTCATGGAACAAAGTGAGCAATAAATTTACGCTGTCTTTTATTTGATAAATGTTAAATTCTGAACAAAATCCAGATAAAGCTGGCAGCAGAAGAAAATGATTGCTTTTCACGGGCCTTTCACGTTAATTGAAGTTGTCTGCCAAACAAAGTGAACCATTTTTCATGTCCCTTGTTTATTGCAAAATAATTAAAAATAAATAAGAACAATTAAAAAGTACAAATAGCAACTAAATTTGATATACCTTAAGAAAATCCGGAACTCCCCCTAACTCACCCCTAGCAACTAAATTTGATATACCTTAAGAAAATCCGGAACTCCCCCTGACTCACCCCTAGCAACTAAATTTGATATACCTTAAGAACATCCATAACTCCCTCTAACTCACCATAACTAACTCTAGCAACTAAATTTAATATACCTTAAAAAAATTCCAAGCTCATTCTAACTCACATTAACAATAACTCTTGCAACTAAATTTGATATACTTTAAGAAAATCCGGAACTCCCCCTGACTCACCCCTAGCAACTAAATTTGATACACTTTAAGAAAATCCATAACTCCCTCTAACTCACCATAACTAACTCTAGCAACTAAATTTAATATACCTTAAAAAAATTCCAAACTCATTCTAACTCACATTAACAATAACTCTTGCAACTAAATTTGATATACTTTAAGAAAATCCGGAACTCACCATAACTAACCCTAGCAACTAAATTTAATATACCTTAAAAAAATCCAAACTCATTCTAACTCACGCTAACAATAACTCTTGCAACTAAATTTGATATACTTTAAGAAAATCCATAACTCCCTCTAACTCACCATAACTAACCCTAGCAACTAAATTTAATATACTTTTAAAAAATTCCAAACTCATTCTAACTCACCCTAACTAGCCCTTGAAACTAAATTTAATATACCATAAAAAATTAAGAATTATCCCCTTACAAATTTAATATACCGGGTGTCTCAAAAAAGCCAATGTTTGCAAAACCCTTGTAAAGGATCCTCAGCCTTAATACCTCTGATTGCATTGTTTCTGATTGCATTTATTCAGATATACCCCCCCAACTTAAAGTTTGATGCTTTACGGTTGGCAAGATCAACTGAATAATCGCTGAGTTATACCCAATGATAACCAAAATTTACAGTTTCCCCAAAAGCAACCAGTGGTCTTTCAAATGAACTACTAAAGATTGGTTGTTTATGGCAAACGAGCCTTCAAGTTAATATTAAGACAATATCTTTTGACAAGCGGCAACACACTACGAGGTATTTTATACGATACAAATTTAATTGTGCTACAAGGTAATGGTACTGCAAAGAAACAGCAGAAAAAGCTTCTTATTGTCTGATTTGGTCAGTGCCGATGTCTTATAAAAACTAATGTCATCGGCATTCAAAAGCAGTTATGTTGAAAATATTTTGATTATTGCGTAAATCTACGTTCCTTTGTGATGAATGGTTCAAAACTTGACGTAATTAATCACCAATGTTGGCTTTATATATAATTCGGCTCAAAGTTAACAAAATCAATTCAGAGAAATTCATCTGCAATGGTCACATGATTTTGACATTGATGGCCATTAGAGACCAGTAATTTTTTATGCCGGGTACAGGGGCGGAGGAATTCTTGCCGGAGTATGAAAATTATTGGAGGTATTTTAATGGAGGTATGAAATGCAATGTAATTGGAGGTGGTATAAAATTATTTCAGAAAATCGTCAAAAAAATTGGATCAAAGTAACTGATTTTAACGGCTCCCACAAATCTTGTTTGTCCTTACAAATAGTTGCTAGCACAAATTCTTACATAGATCTCGATGATGCCTTCAAAATATTTTTGGGCTTCCTTGCAAAAAGCTGGCCAATTGACAACAAAAATGAGAGAACGAACTTGTAAGAGCTGTAATGCGTCCACACATTACATATGCCAGATAACTGATATTCTGGGCTCATAGCAACAATAAAGAATGGTTTAAAATCACAATTGGGGTATGAAATGTTTAAATGAAACTTATTTTGACTGAGACTGTGAGGTACGAATTTTTTCAAGTGTTTTTCAAAATGACAGGTCCCTTGTCAAAGCCTCTGGTTTTGCAGAAATACAAAGTTTATATTTTTACTTGGCGTAACTCTTTTACTTGGTGTAACTCTTTTACTTGGCGTAACTCTTTTACTTGGCGTAACTCTTTTACTTGGCGTAACTCTTTTATTTGGCGTAACTCAGCAATTATTGAGTCGATTTTATCAAGTAAGGTATCAAACTCTTAAGTTAAACCCTCTTTCATAAGATTCCTGTAGAAACGTAACCATGAGAAACTAAGGCCCTCCACAGTAGCTTTGCAAACGTGAAACTTGTTTCGGAACACCTACCGGTAGATGACAAATAAGCTGATATTTTCGATATCCTTTCCTCAGTTGGTATATGAATCATTCAGAATTTCTGTAAAATATTGGCGGATTGGAAAGTTAGTAGCTAATGATCTTCCATTTTCTCGGCACTCTTTCCAACTAGTTACACAAAAATAAATGATGCAATCAATAAGAAATGATATGCCGCACAAGATATAAATACGGCAATTCTACCAATATATGTTGCTTTATATTACAGCGAGGAATGATCAGTAAACCCATCTTTTTGTTATTGAATAATCATAACTAAATTTCATGACGCAACGATATTCGATGCAAAAACGATGTTGATCACATCACATATGCTTTTTATCATCGGCATAAACAAACACCAAAGGCACGGGAATGCCAATTTTAACAAATTTTTCATATCAATAATGCAAAAAATACAAATGAATACCAACTGGTATATATTTTCTCTTATAAATATAAATATCTTATAATTTTTATAATTTTTATTCTATAGCATTTATATATCATTTATAATGTTAAGCATATTGCAAAAAACAAGAAAACAGTTTTTAACGGTTATGAAATGTTACAAACTTATGGACTGGTCATTAAATATCGCGAGGGGGGAAGATAGGAGAAATTGATTTGACATAAAAAATATAACGACCACCTAATATCGATCAAATAAATTGAAAACCCCCCTTTTCAGTTACCTTTGTTGGCAATATTTAATAACTAGTCCCTTATCAGGGAGTGCCATAATTTTTAAAAATTAATTTTATTTTTTAAAGATCTACCGTTCCCAGAAATAATTATAGATTGTCACTGCAACTAGAAAAACTAAGAAAATGCTTTAGATTTAGCTAAACATGGCGGTGGTTTGAACGATCAAAATATTCCAACCTAATCTTTATTATTTATTCTATGTTATGAAGGATATCGTCGTGAAATATTTCAAACTATGCCTACATAGTTTACGCGCCTACTTACTCACACACACAATCTCTAAACAAATTTTAAAAGAACAACCTCTATAAGAAACGCCAAGTTGAGATTTGGCACAATTTTGTTTTGTATCTCAGAGGCAAGCGTTGAGCATTTGCTTGAAAAAAAAACTATGAATATGTTTTTGAGAAGGGTGGTTGGGGGGAGGGAGGGGGGGGGGGGTAGCAGATAAGAACTCCAGAAGCAAGAACAAATCCAGGCTGAAACCGAGGCTAGTTGTTCTTATCAAAAAAAGAATATTTTTTATTCTCTTGAGATAATTTGCGATACTGATGCGGAGAACAAAAAATTAGGATTTCCTCTTTCCCGAAGTTTTTGTTTTCCCCCGCAAAAGAAAGCGAGGCTTGAGTAAGTACGGGAAAGTAGATAAATAAGTAGATATATAATATTTTGACTGTTAAAACTTCTGCCACAACACGGCTCTACCTGTCTACGAATAAGTTAAAACAAGCAGGAAAATTTCCTGCGCAAGTGCCGTGCCCTGTCCGAGTAAAAATGGATAGAAGACGTTCTTGTTTCATCCATTTTCCATCGGTGAATACAAATGTTGAGAATTAATGGGTTTATGACTCGTTGAAATCCCAAATCTGAAGAATATTTTAGGATAGGAAGATGTAGCAAGCTACAAAAACAACAGCTGGATAAAAGAAAGCACAAAAAAGTGTAATTTAGTGACTTACCATTTGGTGTTATTAATTCGAATATTCAGTATTCTTCTTCAAATGATGTCATTCGTCAAATAAACTAACAGTATGCTTCATCAGCAATCTTTGTGACTTTTTTCTGATAATTCTGGCCGTTCCAGATCTACAACGGAAGATGGACAGTCTGATATGTTCAGGACGATTTTGAATCTGTTTACATGTTTTGTGCACTGACGAGAAAGCAGAGAGATAAGTGAAAATCAGTCATGGGTGACTGCACAATATACATCCACAGCAATTACAGATAAGTTTTCAATGCTATTTTTGCATATTTTGCCCATATTTTCTCACAAAAATCCAGAATTAATTCACGGCACAGAATTAGCACTTAGAAAGAAAAGTTTAAAAAATAAAGCTGGTCATGAAAGCATGGTGCGTATGTTCCTGACGACAACAAAAACATTTCCATGCTTAAAATGCGTTCTTGGTCGATATTGATTGGTATCAGCAGAAGCATAGGTGCTAGGAGAAGCTGCGCACAGAAGAAATTCTTTGAGTCAGATAGGATGGGCAAGTGGTAAAGAAAATTGATTGACGTGGGACTCCTATAATAATGCAAGAGAACATCCTTCCAGATGTGAAAACCTGAGTGCCGATCACCTATGCTGGATTTTCAGGAGTGTCTCTCATGCAGTAAAAACGCGAGAAAGAAAAAAAGCGAGAGATATTTTCCTTCCCCGTTTTTACCGCGAGAGAGACGTGTAGCAAATCCAACCTATTCAGGCTACCGAATTGGCGGCCACAGATCATTCGATAAATGCAGGAAGTAAGTGGTACAACAGAGGGTTCGACAATCACACCACAGGTAACATTCGTCCCTTAACATCGTTATTTCTTTTGAAAAAAGCATGTACTTCATAGGCCTTTATAACCGCGCCGTCAAATTTAAGTTTTGACTTACCAACTGCTCAACTGTCAGTACTGAAGTTAATTCTCACCTTCCAGTAAGCATGGAGAACAACTCTTTTCTGATCCCGTTATGGCGCCTGTCCAAAACAAAATTGAGAACAAATTGGACAAATATTTGTTCTTTATTCAGAAAGGTACTAATTACTTGTAGGCTTGGCATCAGTAAATGACATTGGATTTTAACAATTATGAAAAGTCGTTTGAATGATTTGTGTCACTTCCAATCATAATTAATGACATGCCTTTGAAACGAGCATGCAGTATCTAACCCTGACAACTGATATCTGTCTATAAATAATCATGTTTACTTTATATTCGGAAAGGAGAAATATTTCATTTACGTATTTTGAAAAAACACAGTTCTGTATATATATATGCAGTAGGCAGCGTCCAGAAAAATGATCAACCTTCCTCCGAGAGTAAAGTTTGATCTTCAGAAATTTTCTTGGGAAACAGGCGTGGTTTGGGTGTGGCACATGATTTTTTCTTGTTTTCTTCACCATTTCTCTGGTCAGTGACCGTACGACCGTAATGTTTCCCCAAATCTGGCAGTAGGCCCATTAGGTATACAAATAGCTTGCTTAAAGTTATTTACTTTAATTATAAAGTTGTTAAAATAAATAGTTATAAAGTTATTCCTTTTTAACCCTTTCACACCCGTATTTATATCAAATTAACTGGCAAATCCTATCTAAGTTTCAATTTGCAGGGGGTAGCACATTACAAGCCAATTTAATTTGAAATACAAACTTACGTGCAAACTTGTGCAAACAATTACCTCCCAAACATATGAGGTTTTAATTTGTTTTGCAATTGGCCACTGCCTGGGGTTCAAAAAAGAATTTAAATAGCTAATTTCCATTTGAAGAACATTTTCCTCTTTTTTTCCAAGAAGTTAATGATTAAAAGATTTCTAAAAGCTACCTAAAAGCTTGGTGGCCCCACAAATTGAAACATCTTCCTGCGAGCCTTTTTGAAACACGTGGTATTGCAAAACTATTATGACAATTACTCGTCTTAATTACTTGGCTTTAATTAGCCATAATCAATAGAGCACACCTTTACTTGTCTACTATTTCTTAGCAATAAAATAATAAAAAATAAACCAAAAAAATAAATAGTCAGTCAAATTTATTAGCCTTCAAGCTGGCCCTAGTTGAAACAGCCAACCAAACAGAAGGTTGGCTTTGGAACCGTTTTTGTAGCTAAAAATATAGCTCAAAGGCGAATGTACAAGTCTGCAAGTAAGCTCATATTTGAAAAACCGGTCAGAAAAACCAAAGTAAAGGCGTGGTCGCTAAACAAATTTCCCGGGCCCCCTATTTTTCAATATAAAACCTGTTGCCATATTCTGCTGGATCCGCCCCTGGAAAAGGACAGAACGGTTTAAACATAAAAATAAAAGATTGGCCGTTTTTATAGAAGGCTGATATACAGTTGAACCTCGTCATCTCGAACTCTCAAGGGAAACGATAATTCAGTTCAACTCTCCCGATCCTTACGATTCTCAATCGGGACAGTCGTAACCAGGCTTAAGGTTAAAACTCATCTAGGATAATCCCACGTTCGATGGTGAATTTAGTGTTGGAGTACCCACCCCTTTCTAATAAATTATACATCGAAAAAGGAAAATTATCTATATGCAATGGTGGCATTGCACCCGACACATTCATTAGTCTGACCTTGCTTTGCTTACAGTGTTTATTAGAGCTTAAGTAAATGTTGCTGTTAATAAGTAAATATAATTTTTTTTCGGTTGAGTTTAGCGAATTAGAAATAACCCAAGTTAAACCAAAGTTCTAAAAGAATATGCGAAACAGTACGAGTTAACCCTTTCACCCCGGGAAGGGCCATATGGCCCATTGACAAACAACATAGAACGTCATATTTTCAGGAGGTAAATGCGGCAGAAGTTTATATTAATTTTAGATATTTAAACTTAAGTTTGTGTTTTGAATTCAGCTTGTTTGCATGGGCTACCCCCTGCAAAATAAAACTTCCATATGATTTGCCTGTTTAGCATAGATAAATCCGGGCGTGAATGGGTTAACCGGGAGTTCAATAAAGCGGGGTTCAAATGTGCTTCCAAAGCTACAAACTAACACTGGATTTTAAAACGCATCATCAAATCAACGCAGTGTTGTAAAATTGGATAAATCAATAAATATTATTACTTTTCCTGAATAAAAATA
The DNA here is from genome assembly GCA_036873815.1 of Phacellophora camtschatica. Taxonomy (NCBI): domain Eukaryota; kingdom Metazoa; phylum Cnidaria; class Scyphozoa; order Semaeostomeae; family Ulmaridae; genus Phacellophora; species Phacellophora camtschatica. Next base: position 10,017 of record JAYJMH010012248.1, on the reverse strand, counting down.
TGTTTTAAATAATTTTATTCAAACACGGAAATCTTCAAAATATGTTTCAAATAATTTTATTCAAACACGGAAATCTTTAAAAGAGATAAAACGATCAACTGCGGACTAAAAACGATAAGCGCTGATAAGCAGAAAAATACAACAAAATCGGGTTAGAACCGAAACCAAGCATTCAGCGAACGCAAGTTAATTCGGTACCCAATACTTTTAGGAAACGGCCATTACGTACAGAAGCCTTTAATAGCCTTCAGTCAAATACTGATAATTCACGAGTTGTACTGCACGAGCTGTAAGTTTTCAATAGTTGATATATAGGTGACAGTTTTAGTACTTATAAACACAACTTCAGTTGAAAGGATGCCAAGAAAAACGACTACAGCCTTTGCAACCACGAAAAACGACTAAAATGCAACAACGCCCTCAATATTAAAACTTTTAACCACGCCCCTGCAGTTGAACCAGAAGCCATGAGAGCTTTCGAGCATAGCAATACTATTTTCGATTTGAAAGAATAGAATCTACACCTCTGAATGCGCTTGATCAGATCAAGATACACTTTTTTATAATAACCAGATAAATTTTGCTGAGCCTCAATTTTCTTAAATTTATAAGAATTTGAGGCTCAAATGTTCTTAAATTGTTTTTATTTATTGCGCAGGTGTTTCTTCTTTAATTCTCAAAATAACAAGGTCCGTTAAACCCGTTAAACAGAGTGCCGTGGGAAGAGGGTAGTACAGAGCCAGTGCCATCAGCAAGGCAAATTTTGTAACAATAGTGAAATTGACATGCCAATTTCAAAGCGATTAGCCATCGAAGACAAAGCGAATTTTTTCAAGCGGAAAATCCAAACAAACAAAGCCATGTTGTGATTTTCTGCATGAGGGAATTCGCTTTGTCTTGAAGGGCTAATTGCTTTGAAATTGGCGTGACACTATTGTTAAAAAATCTGCCTTGGGTTGCTAATGCCATCATAAACAGAATACTTCAAATATTTTAAAACCATACCAGCTGAGCAATACACACTCTACCGCTCAAATTTAGTTTCAAAATATTTTAGATATTGCTCTTCTGAATAATTTTGGAAATTTTGAATAAAAAAAATAAGATTTACGAAGAGAGAAATAATTCATAAAATGGAACTTTTTATTGAAATTAAGTGCACAGAAAACATTTCTAAAAATACATAGAATTCTATAATTTCGTTTGTCTAAACAAGTCTCAGAAAAAGTTTTCAAATTTTCAGTAAACGTTGCTGAATGAAAACACGCGTGAAAGATAGAGAAATAACCAATTGAAACTGTATTGTTTAACTATTTCACGGCCACATGTATTTCAAATTACAGGACCGGTGCGGTCATTTAATATGGCAAAGAGGATGGATGTAAAATTGGGGCGGTCTTGGAAAATTATTAGCTCAAAAACCAGGGACCTTAAAAAATTTAACTGACCAGGGAGTCTTTAATTTATTTGCCAGACATTAGGGGTCTTTAAATTTTTTTATCCGAAATCAATTTCTCCTCCATCCCCTTCGCTATATTTAATGACTGGTTCTTAACTACTAAATCATGTCTATTTTTTGGGTGAAATGAGAGGACAAGAAAATAAATTTGGTACAATTGACATTTATGAATACATTAAACAAAAGCCTTTTTTTCAAACAAAACCTAAGGTTGAAACAAACTGAAAAGAAGGTTTAACATTGTAGCCACGTTCATCAAATTCCGATCCTAAGCCTAGCATCTAACATACAAAAATTCTGCATAATTTATTCACTAACTTGGGGCTCTAAAAGTTCCGAGACAGTGGGAACAGCCACCTTCGAAATCGATTTAACTGGTTTTCGTGGAGGTGCATGAAATTTCGGTAAAAACAGTCCAAATTTGGTTTCAATTCCAGAATAGGTAGAAACTGCTAGTCTCAGACCACCGATATGATCTGGATGCCTGGATACTTCTGGGTTAACAGGCGCCAGTTCTGTCTTTGGAGTGCTAAAATTAAATATAAAAATAAAATCAAAACGAAGAACGAAATCATAACACAAACATTTTAAAATAGCAAAACTTTCACGTATCATTCAGGCCTCGTGCACGCCTCTCAGATTTTAATTTGACACGATTTTATTGCTGAAAACAAAGTCGGTTTGAGACCCAATTTACAATACTCAGTTTTCATATAAAATTATTTAAAACTATGTACTGTTCAAACTAGCCTCACAAAAACCGATGCTATTATATGCTGTCAACAAAGAGGTTAACAGCCAAGGGCCGAGATATTGCAACTAATTTTATCATTGTATTTGCAAGAATTTAACCTCCAAATATTTTGGATTTTATTGTACATTGGCCTCAATTAGCTTTTATTTGACCTATCTTGCAAGGCAACCGTAAACAAAGAAAGTCGCCTATGTAAAAATCGTGCTCACCTACATTAGCAGTATGGTTCTAGTTGTGTTTAGCCTGGTTTTTAGCCCGGTGGCGATTCTCAGATTCTCTATGATCGCGAGAATTGCCAAATGCAACAGAACTCGTGACATATGGCGCACTCACTGGTCACGTGCAAGGTTAACAAAAATCATTGAAGAATGTTTCCATTGAAACAATTTTCAAAGTTTAGTCAATCGTGGGTATCAAAATAGAACTCCAGCAATACTGACGATTAAGACATGATGAATTGACGAGTTTAAATTAAATAGCTTGAATGACGTTCTTGAATCAAGTTCACTGCCATCTTGACGATCCCAGCGGCTAAATCTCAGATCATACTAGTAGTTTTCTTGCATGAATTGCATGAAATGTAAACTGACGTCACAACGTTAAAATAAAACATACACCGGGTGAGCCAAAAAATGTTGCTGCCCCGCATTTGCAAAGTTGCTACGGAGGAGATTTAGATTTGATAATTTTGCTCGCCAATGATGCACGAAGCTTCAATTTGATGTTTGATACCTTGCTTGTCAGAATCAACTCAGCAATCCTTGAGCTATACATACTAAAAACCAAAGCCATATTATAGTATTTTCAGCAGATTGCATACGTAGAAATGCTCCATATTTTGGTTTCATTGAGCATAAGTTATTATTGAGTATATTTTGGAAACAAGGTATCAAACTGTAAACTGAAACCTCTCATATCAAATTTAAACTAAAACAGAATCATTCAAATTAAATTTCCTCCCCAAAATCTATGCAAAAGTGGTGACATTTTTTTGTGAATCACGCATGCGTAAACTTACCCGCCACCAAAATCAACGTATAAAAATCTTTGAAGCATTTCGTAAACAAGAAGAGTTACGCCGAACTGGGGAGAAGATCGAAAGACGCGAGCTGTGAATAGATAAAAACAAATTAATTTTGACATCGAATATTACAGAAATTAGATATTTCTGACTCATCAAAATCTCATTTCTTCGGTATAAAATCATATCATATATTGCTTGATGTTCAAAGCATGGTAAAGTATTGCTCAAAATAAAGAAGTATCATTTGCAACAATCAATGAATCGTTTTTAAAATTTATACTCTCTATATTCAATTCAATTAACTCAAACTCCCGTTTAACTCGAACTGTTTTATATATCTATTGGGAGCTTCCAGTGTTGGTCTATCTACCGTTATCTCGAAAACTCTTCAGTAAATTTCCATGTCCTTTGAGAGTTCAACTGTATGTTTCTTGTGGTGTTCCACTTTTCAACTATATATCCCTTTAGAGTTTCCTTCGTTGATTTAATTTCGGTTATCACCAGTAAATTTCCATGCCTTTCGAGAGTTCAAATGTATGTCTCTTGGGGTGTTCCACTGTTCAACTATATATCCCTTGAGACATCCCTTTGTTGATTTAATTTCGGTTATCACCAGTAAATTTCCATGCCCTTTGAGAGTTCAAATGTATGTCTCTTGTGGTGTTCCACTTTTCAACTATATATCCCTTGAGAGTTTCCCTTGTTGATTTACCTAGGGTATACCCAGTAAATTTTCATGACATTTCAGAGTAACTGTATTAAGAAAAATTACCCGGGCCTCCTTTCCAGAATGCCGTGGCACCTTCTTCGGCCAAAACCTTTCTGAAACAGTCGATGACACCACGATACGATTGTTGTCCTCTTCGTGCTTTCACCTATCATACAATATTCAAATTACATCAACTCTTTCACGCCCTGATTTATACCAAATTAACAGGCAAATCCTATCGCACTTAAATTTTGCAGGGGGTAAGTAGAAAAAAACTAACGTAAAAATTTTATTTACGTAAAAATTTCCAACAGATGTACAAATTCTCTCGGCGGCATAAAGTTACATCAACAAACACCCCCTCCCTCCCTCCCCCCGGAAATGTGCCCTTTAGTGTTGATGTTTATAAATAAGCCGGGGCACAAAATTCCAGTAAACAAAATAGCATACTTGCAATCGTGTCTTGATTACGTCAGCAGGAGTAACGAGATATGCTGCTGGTACACCTGAAAATAAAATTTTAATTTGATTTCAATAAATAGTACAAAGGACGTAATACATAGTACGTAAATACATAGATACGTAAATACATAAATGCATAAATACATACGTATAAATAAATAAACACGTAAATACATACGTACATAAATACACACTACGTAAGGTAAAATTACATATCGTATACAACCAAGTAAAAGCTTAACAGAACAAACAATCTACAGACATTGGAGCAAATTTGATCCAGATATTAAAATTTCGCCATCTCATCTAAGATTTCGTTAGTATTAAAAAAAAATGTCGTCTCTTATTAGGCCACAACCACAAGCCACTTACGGTGTCCTGTGGCCCGAAGGGGTTAGCCATACTGCATGTTGGACTAAGTAAGCTAAATATGCACAAATTTCAGCACAATTTCAAGACACCTGCCAATATGTTATGACCGGTAAGTGACGGTGTTGAAGATACGAAACACTTCTTCCTGCTCTGTCATGCTTTTGATGTACATGGGTGTGATCAATGTGTCAATGCCATATTACAACCTCATGGATTGAAAAATCTCTTTAATGAGAAACTTTTAAGAATCTTGTTATATGGTCATTATGATAAATTACCCATTCAATTTCTGCTCTGGTTTGAGGGTGACACACAATTTCAACTTCGAAAATTAATATCTCAAGTTCCAAGGCACCAAAAATGTCACACAAGGTATTTTTGATTAAGTTAACAACCAATGAGTAACATCAAAAACATTTCATAAAATTTTAGGTAATATTTTCATCGTTAGACTCAATCAAATCCCTAGCTTTTTTGGGACAACCAGTACACAAAACATTTAGATACCCATTTTTAGATACCCAATAAGAGCTAAAATGTTTGAAGAATAAGACCCAGTTTTGGGATATATTTCATAATGTTTTCAAAAAGATGTACTTTGGGATAGTTTCAGATGATTTATAAAAAAACAACCGGTTTTGGGGAAAAAAGGTATATATAATCAAGAAAATATTAAAAATAATCATATCAACTTTTGGGACAAAAAATGACTAAATGTCAACCGAGACAACCTATGTCATATAAAATAAGTCAGAAATTACGCATGTATACCCCCTGAAAATATGACGTTTTACGTTTTATCAATGGGACAAATGACCCTTCCAAGAGTGAAAGTAAGCTCACCTGCACCAGCAGCAGCCACCAAAAGCGATGGAGCATTATTGTAGCCATTTTCATCGGCGAGATACAATTTCAAGTGGGCATAACAAGGGAAGTATATTGCAGAAAATGGGATATCGCGCATGAAACATGCTCTTGCACCCTTAAATAAAATAGAAGATAAAAATTAAAACAAAATTACACAACTTGAGTCAAAGATAGCATAAGAGTTGTTAACCACGAGAACATGTCTTGTGAAAGCATTTCTAATGAAACCTTGGTGTAACTTCTTTTAGAAGACAATGACTACCCCATGGCCAATATAAAAAGACACGCAACGTTAAACTAAATACAACTACACTACGAACAATAAAAAATTAATGGATAATATACTAGATTCTGTCCCACACCAGATGTCAGGTCAGGGTTGCGATGACTTAAATGATGTCACGAGCGCAACTCATTTGTTGTAGTAAATAAAATTCCTTATTTCGCTAAGTAAACTTATTTCGGTAGCAAGTGTACATGTCCTTACTTTAGTTGGTTCAATTTTTGACGTAGTTGGCAAACAGAGTATTTTTCTTGAGAATAAACAAAGAATAAACAAAGTTGTTAACCATGACATGTCCTTTAGTCTATTTTAAAACAAGATATCAATTAGGAATTGCTTATGAAAAAATAATAACAAACCAAACAACACAGCATAGTATACCTTGTACAAACCGAATAATCCAAGTTCTTTAACTAAAGAAAGTGCAGGTAATCTTTGCCCAGCAACTTCTCCAGCCACTTGCATCCTAATCTTAACAATTTCGATGGGGTTTGTGAACAAAACTTGAGTACCACCACCCTGAAAGCGTTCAAAATACGATAAAAAACTATCTGTTAATAGACAATTTAAAAAAAGCAGACACACCAGAATAGCGAAGACGTATTAATGCCCTGAATCAGAAATATTATCCAATTCACGACCGGACTTATTTCCAATTAACAGGGAAATCCTATCTACGTTTTATTTTGCATTTACAAACCTACTTTATTCGAAAAATGAACTTACGTTGAAATATAAAAAAAAAATTCAGTCTATATTTACTTCCTGACAGAATATGTTTTATATAATAACATCATTACTTGTGTCCTTGCTGCAGAAAACAGCGCTTAATACTACGATAGCAGGAGAAAAATATAATCGCAGAAGAAAAGGGAAATAAAATAAGATTATGCTGCAACTCATACCTATGCAACTATTAGACAGCAAAGAATAACTAATGAAAGGGATTTACATACCAGATTGGCGTTCGATTAATATTATGAAAGAAGCAGACAACAAGCTGACCAATAGATGCAAAAAATACTCGTTGAAAGCAAAACGTTACAACATCAAAGGGTCTAATAAATTACAGAAAATTTCGAGACATTTCGAGTCAAAAAGGTGCAGTTATAAATAACTCCGCTTACACAACCACCAGCTAGAATCTCTCCATACAATGGAATTTCGCCGTCCTTATCTTTCATTTTGCCACGAACAAAATCGTTTGTCTAAAAAAAGAAGAAATAGTTTTTCGGAAACTTTTGTTGAAAATAAAATCAACCGTAATTCCATTCGTAAAATAACTCCTGAGTATATTCATTCTAATTTTCCAAATTACTGTGCAAAAGTTAATTTAAAAAAATTACGTAAATGCTAATTTATTCTAATTTATTATGGTCAAATTTATCAATTTTAAATGTTAATTGTTGAGAAATATTAGATATGTAGAAATATTAATTTAATTGACTTAAAATCATGTATCGAAACCAGGTAGCCTATAAAAACCTCAAATTTCGCTTAATTAAAGGCACTGCTGGAATATATAATACGCACAAAATAATTTGGCAATTTAATATTACTGCCAAAAAGGAAACGAATGAATGATTGATGAATGATTGATTTCTGATTGTTTTTGGGAAAACTTATCTGAGGGAAAACTTGTTTTTGGTCCATCCGGTATATATGATGAGGTTATTAAATCATTACGAGGGCAAAGCTGCTGAAAAATATTCAGCCAAACAAATATGGCCTACGAAAATACAATACATTTTTGAGGGTTAGGCCAAAACAAAAAAACACTTCCCTTGTCATTAGTCTCTAAGATAACGCAAGTCCAATACAGCTTCGAAAATACAGCTTTTACGGACCAATCAAGAACCAATCAAATTGCTCCGTTGCCAGCCCGAGGGGCTGCATTTTCAAATTCCATATTATAAACGTAAATGTACCCACTGTCAATTTGATGGCTTTTTCCGGAGAAACGCCAATAAGCTGTGGCAGCAATCCTGAAAGTATGAAAAAATATGTAAACGTAAAATTTATAAAATCTTTTTAATGTGATAATACAATTCTCGTGAAAGTGCTAATTACTGCTCAGCTAAGTGTGATGAGCAAAAAAATATGCATTTTTAGTGACAAAGGGAAGTAAATATAGATGAATATAGAAATAGGAAGATAGGATGGGAAATAGAAGTGTTATTACAATAACAAATTTATTATACTTGAGACAAGATTGATCAAAATCTATTGTCTCTTTTCAAATTATGAAAATTGCTTACAGGTATAAAATCATTTTAAAGAAGAATTTAATGCATGAAGAATATAATGAGGCTTGCAGGAAGAATGCGAAGAATGAACTGCTGTGGAAACAGCAACTCAAATTTTTTAAAGCCCATTGATGAATATATTAAATTCAAATTGCAACATATCAAATATCAAAACTTTAAAGTCTTGAAATAATTTGAAAAAGCACCTTCGTGGAAAGATGGTCACAACTAAAAACCTTTTGTATTTGAAGAATTTTATGTTTAAAAATAAAACTACAATATTATCCAAAAAAATTGACTGAATCAAATTAAATTAGGGATTGAATTAGCTGAGAAAATTTATTTAGGCAAAATTAGTTAATTCGTCACGAAGTTATTAGCGAATTTGTTGAAAATGTTATAACAAAAGAATTCTCAAATTGTTGGACAGCATTTGAGCTTTGTTTCAATTAAAAAAAAGTGGTGTTGTCGAGGGAGATCATTTTGAACGATTTGCACAATTAGGTATTGAAGAACATGCGCAATCGGTTCTTGAGAAACCAACACAATCAACTTTTGAAAATCAATTATGTTTTTAACTAACAGGAGCTTTATGATTGCCGCGAAGCTAAAATGTTCTTCTTGATTTAGATATTTAAAAAAATGATTTTTAACAAAATAACTTTATAACTTGGTCACGAGTTGATCAATTTTGCATAAATTAATTGTTTAGGTGGGTTAATTTGATCCTTTTGTAACATTGTGCTCTTCTATTTATGTCAATTCGCACAGTTTTCCTCGGCCTTTCGAAAATTACAGGCCTTTCAAAAATTAGCAAAACTCAAGTGAGCAAACAAAACAGTCAGGCTTATTTTTGCGTTGCCAGGTACAGGAATGACTAAATTAATTGTAATAATGTAAAATATTTCCCCGACATATTAAAAACAGTGTAATTTTGCCAGTTTAAAAGTGACCTGGTTTGGAAACATGCTTATAAAAGTTGTTATGAGAAATCAATACATCACGTTATTTATTGCAAGTTCAAAATCATTTGGTATGGTTACAAGCGTTATAATCATGATGCAGAAATATAACATTCTTCATTAAACATTGAAAAGTATATATAAGCCGAAATTACGCCATCACTTGTTCATCTCACTAAAATAACGGCAGTTTCTGAAATTAATTTGATCCTTTCTATGTCAGCAAAAAAACAAATTTTGGAAATTCGAAACATAATCAAATTTTGGTGATTCAAGAAAAAATGTTATTTACAAATTTGCGACTTAAGGTGTTTGTGTTGTGAAAGTAACAAAACATAAAATCAATGATTACTCAAAAGTTATTGAAGCAAAGTTGTTGAAACATGGCAAGTACAACAATTGAGCCGTGAAAAAACTTTTGACAATTCACACAATGTTGCCACATTAAGGAACTAGTTACCAGACTCCTTTAATTGTTGGATCAATTTATTTTTACATCACTTCAAGTAGTCAATATTTTATTTCTGAAGATGTTAATTCAACACCAAGCTAGACTTGCTCCAAGTCAATTTCATTTATCAGTAAAAAATATGTCACTGCAGAGTAGCGACATCGGGAAAATAAGACTCCTCCGCAGGGTATTTTCCTGCACAGTGACATATTTTTTGTTAAAGAGGAATCAACGCAAAAAATGGACAATGCCAAAAATACAACGGGGGCAGAAATTAGGGGGAGAAAGATGAAACGAACAACAGTGCGAGTGCGTGCGAATCTATAAATTGGCGCGGTCTCGTATCAAACAGAAAACCGAAAATTTGATTGGTTATCTTAGCAACAATCACGATCATCGTCCAACCAAAACAAACAAGATTCTTAACA
>JAYJMH010012237.1:0-22775 GCA_036873815.1 Phacellophora camtschatica | reverse complement strand
TGATTCCATAATGGTCCCCTTTAGCGGTTTGTGGTGAAAGAAATAGTTTTATTTTAGATGAAAGAAAAATGTTTATTGAGGTTTGTTGTTTATTGATGTAGAAAAACCCGGCAAGGCAAGCTTTTCTCATATCATCGCATCTACCGAGCCACCGGGTTACAGCAAAACTACAAAAAGGTTAACCAATTAATGTAATACTTATTTACAGACGAGCCAGAGACAGGTTGCTTGGCAACAACAGCATTTAGCTACTCGAATTGACGGCAACGACTGGAATACATTTTTGTCAGCGGATTTTGGTTGAGCTTCGAATATTTTGGCGTATTTCGTCTAATGTACACCCAACAATGCGCCCCAATACAACGTAACAAAGAAAAAATTTCAATTTAATCTAGCTGTCAGTTTGTTGACATTTTGAGATCAGCCAATAACGTAATAGTGTTTTTGTCACATGCTCATAAATATTGAAAGTTGATGGTCCATTTAAAAAAGATAACAAACCAACTTGTGATGTTGGCTAATATAGCATAATTGAAAGTTCTAATTACATCATACTACGGGTTTTAAGAAACGCGAGTTGCTGTTTCTACAGCAGTTTATTCTCATTTTCCCCTGTATTCCTGTGTCTCTGTATCCGTGAACATTGTTTTTGCTGCAGGTTTACAGGGCACAGAGATGCAAGGGACTAGGAAACAACAACAACAACTCGCTTTTCTCAAAGTTCATGGTCACACCTTTCTTGGAAATCTCTTCACAGTGACCTTCTTTGGAAGTCTTCTCCTGTAAAATAATTTCAAAAAATTGTACGTGAAGAAAGATCCCGCACTAATGCAGCCAGTTTCGAAAAAACAATGAAAACAATAGGTAACAATGGAAATAATTCAGAAACAATACGATCCTAAATGTCATGATGCATGATGATATTCGTATATAGGTACTTTTCTATTCAACCATTGGAGTGTTGCTAAATGCCATTCTTTGATAATTTCACCTCGCACAATAAAGTACTTGATCAAACACTAACTTCAGCAAATGCGACAGCTTACAGTTAAAAGTCGCTTTTATAGGTAAACAATTGTGACGTTTGATTTAGATCACTTAGATTACTGATTTGGATAAATTGGATTGATGAAGACGATTTAGATTACTGTGGATAGTTTTGACCTCACGATCAAAAACTCCAATTAATGCATTGAGAATGACGTTATGAAACCTTGTCTCAATAAGTATTCTCGTGAAACACAATTATAGGCATATGGTAGTCATGGATTTTACATTAGAAGTTATCAGGAATTTTAAATAATAATACGAAGTTTGCTTCATACAACCTAAACTTTCTAATGTTAAAGTATTTATATAGGTATAAAGTATTTAAATAATTTTAAAGTATTTGTATCAACTTTTTAGAAAACTCATGCCTCACTAAATCAATTATATGCATGCAAGCAAATAACGTTTTCTCAAAGTGAGACTTGAAAACAGGCAAACAATTTAGAATTTAAAATGCGTACTTTTAAGGAATTCATTTGCCTGTCCATTTTTTCCATTTGTTTGGTGACAGTTCTCGCATGTTTATCTGAATTTCTCTTGGAACCTTTCAAAAAAGAAAAGATGAGTTTAGTTAGTGACCATAAAAGATATATACCAGAAAAGAAAAGATGAGTTCATTTAGTGACCATAAATGACATATATATATATATATATATATATAACTTTTTTATGATAAACTTAAAAGTGTTTCAGAACTTAAAGCTTCTTAATTCTTCGCAAATTTAGTGCTGAAAGTTTCTTATGTTTCTTAAGCAGTAAAAGGTAAACATGACAACAGAAATGCGCTTTCGTGTATTAAACTTACGTGTAACTATAATTAACAATTCCACCAAAGATAGTGGAGAAAATCATTCCTATGATTTATCGTGTCCGATAATCGAATGTCAATAGAACTGATTCGCAAATCGAACGCAATGAGTCATGGAAATAATCTCCTTGCTGCCACCAATTTCAGGTCAAAATTAAGTCAGTTTCCCTTCACTTTCTATGATTAAGAATACAAAATTACGAAGATAAATGCAATTTATAAAGCTTCCTGATATTCTGAGTACTGAAACTGAGTACTGAAAGTTTATTACCTCTTCAACAGCTCCATTACTGGTTTTTTTACAAACTGGTTTCTCATAAAAAATCTGTGCAACAGGTTGGTTTACAATTGGCAATATTCACAGAAAGTATTGGCATATAGCCCATTGTAATTACTTTAAAATAATATATATGCAACATCGACAATAAACAGCAAACTCATATCAGTCCCATTTACGTCTATGGCACAAAAAGCTCCATAATTTCAAACTTGAAGTTGAAAGTATACCAAAGTTAAATCAAAGACAAAGTGGTGTTGTGGTAAGTTACTCGTCTACCATGCCAACGGTATTGGGTTCAAGCCCTACATGCAGCAACTTCAGTGTGAACTTGGGTAATTCACTTAACTTTAATTTACCTGACCATACCACATCAAACCGTAGTTAAACCGAGGTTAGGAATCAATCTAAAATAAAAAATAAACTAACGGAAGCATACCTTCACAAAGTATTCCTTTGTATTCCGAAACACAAGAACACTTGAAACCTTTCTCTGTTCCAGAATCAGGTCGACAAAGTCCATTGTTCATACATGGATTGTTGACACATGCCATCGATGAGGAATTGGGAACGGAAATATCACTTCTTTGAATGTTACTTAGTGGTTCTTTAGTTCCTTGACTAAAGCCTGAAAGGAAAAATAATTATATTTAAACCTTGAAGGTTTTCATAGGAACAACTATGATCAAGCTCAAATTCGTTTTAAATGGTTTTTTTGGTCCTGGCCTAGGGCTTGTTCATATGAAGTTAATCAAGATTGGCAAGCTGGCTGGCTCACCTAAAGAGAGAGATTTCACATACATATACTAGGCCTTCTGCACTAAATGAAATTGCGCTCACAAGAGAGAATGGCCAACGGGTTTAATGAGATCTAAAGTCGGATTTCACTCCTGTGGGATACAGATTACTCATATGAACACGATTCAATGACCCAGTCAAGCTATCCCCAGAAATATGACAAAAAGTATTCGCTTTTAAAAATTAAATTTCGAAAAACTGGTTAAAACAAAATATGTACAATTGTCATTTTCAATATATCTAGAAATGGTGTGTGTCCTTATGTCTGCACAACGGTCTACTGTCTACTTTAGGTGCGATGAATTTGTAATTTGCTTGCATGCGCAAATCCAATAACAGTAAAACAAAATTATTTGAATATGCCATTAAAAACGAATAAAATTTCTGGCCAACTTTGCCAGAAAAAAGCCATCACATGAACAGGAGCTACTAATCACCCCATCTGGAGATTTCTGAAAGAAACGAAAAAGCTTTTGATGCTCAAATTTATAACAAATTATTTATATTTATATCAAATTAAAAAAACAATAAATATTTGCGCTTAAAAGAATACGTGATAAATTTTGGCAACATAACAGGTGATGATATTTTGGCGCTCAAATCTTTGACAAATCTATGACCCGTATATCATAATTCCAGGCAGGGAGTCCGTGTATCAACTAATAATTTAAGTTTATTGAGGAAACTTGAGATTATGAGAGTAAAAAGGCTTCGGGCGCACTGCAGACATTGTCATGATCAATTCATGACAATCGTAATCCCCTTTGTTTGTGAATAATGATTGTTACACTATCATGTTGATTATCCAGTGCGCCCGCGAAAATCGACATCTTTCCAGAACACCGAATTTCAACTAATCTTCAAAGGTCCCGAAGTCCTGCGAAGTCTGAGGCAGGACGAACTCATGACAATCTCTGAAAAACGGAAACTATAAATCAAACTGCTTGCGATATACTGTACTGGGCCATTGGAACCCTCTTGAACTTGTTGATTGCACCTGTGAAGACATTTTAATCCCCATGTAATCCTTGGCTCCAGTGCGCCCGCAAATCTGACGAAAGTTTGTCAAACTGGAAAAAGGGTTTTTTGTCTCCAGCTGGTTATCATATTTGACAAAGTTTTGTCAAAAACAAGTGCGCCCGAACCCTAACATTATTATACCCGTTACAGAAACAAAGATATTATGAAGCTCAAATTCATTTACAAAATCAGATTAATATAGCTGAATCAATTAGATCGCTTAAAAATACTTACTTTCACAGGTACGACCATTGTATCCCTCAAGACAAACACACTGGAAATTTCTTGCGATGTCTAAAATACATTGAGCATTATTCTGGCATGGATTTGGGTTGCAAGCTGTTCTCTTTACTAAAAGAGAAAATCGTTTTCATTGTATTATTAAGCAAACAAACATATAAAAACATTGAAGACATCAAAAATGCCTTCTCGCTCTACCTTGTTCCCAGCCAGGGTTATTTTTAAGAAATTAAATACCCCTTGTACTTACCTCGAAATTATGCTAATTTATTATATAATTTTCAACTGTGTTTTCACCATTAAAATCCCATTAGAAAGCCTTAAGGGGAGAAAATTTCGCGGGAAGAAACTTTCAAAGGCTGAAAAAACGGCGAAAAGTTTGGAATTAATTTTCACGGCTCCATCAAGATCTCAATGGAATAAATATTTGCGGAATTGGTTTTTTTTTAGAGAAATATTAGACACAATAACGATTTTATTCTCAGTATTTGTTCAATATTGGGGCAATAAAAATCAACTTTTTAAGATTGAGGCGTTGGTTCATATAAGATTTGTGGAGAAAATCTTTACCGATGACCTTCTTTCATAGAATAAACTTTCGCGGATTTACATCTAAAACTCGAAAACAACGAAAACTTTTCCCACAAAAGTATCTTCCCACAAAAGTATGGACTTTTGCCTTTCCAAATCTTCAAAGATTCGATCAAACACTGACTCGAGATTCCATTCTTTCGATCAAACCAATAAAAACATGAAAAGCTGAGGCAAGTACCTCCAGTCAGTCTAACCTACGGAGGAGAGTTATGAGGCTACTCCAGTTGTAATTCTTCAATTTAAAAACATTACAATAATAATATCTTACCTTCGCAAGCTTTTCCTTGAAAACCTCGGTTGCAAGTGCAGTCGTAGCCATCGGGAGATTCATTGCAAAGCCCATCGTTCATGCACGGATTTGGTAGGCAATGATTCTTGGCTAAATAATAATATAAAATTTATAGCTCAACTGCACACACAAATGGAAGATACATTACTTAAATTCTTAAATATACAATGTGTTTCAAAAACTGATATTCTTTCAATCTGAAGTGTTCCTAAAGTGTTAAAGTTTTAATTTTTACGAAGCAAACGAGCAAAGTTGACAATAATAAGACAAAAATAAGCGAACATATAAAAAGAGTATTCATATGAGTTTAATGCTTTAAGCTAAGTGGGTATGTTTGTGCTTGCGCTGCATATCCTTAAAATGGCAAGTAAAATACAATTAAATTATTTGTTAATTAGACATAAATCAAAGTTATAAAAATAAAGTATCAAAAACACCCGTTAGCTATTTTATCAATAAGAAACAGGGCACAATTTCTGCTGTTGCAGAAATAAATAAATAAATAGCAAGAAATATAGATCTCTGTTCAAGCCGGTCATTTTCGTAATTTTATAAACAAGTACGTTTTATAAATGCCTACACGTTCGCTGCCTGAACCAAATAAATGAAATGGAAGTTGAAAAAGATATTTTAAAGAAAAATCATGAAAAGTGATCTATAAAATTTGGCATTAAATCTCCTTTATAAATAAATAGTATGCAAAAAAAATAGCCCCAGCAGTCGGAAAAATATGCAAAAGTATGTAGAGATATTCTGTTTATTAAACCAAATACCTGGGTTACTCGCCCCTACGGCATATTAGATATACAGTAACTGCTCCGAAACGGAGATGTAGTTTATATTATCATTATTCTTATTATTATATGTAAATTCCATAAATACCTGAACATTTCTTTCCTTTGTATCCAATAGCACAAGTACATTCAAAACCAGACACCGTTTCTGTGCATTTTCCATGATTGTGACAGGGATTCGGGTAACAACGATTACGTACTTGAAATATAAGAAACATTATTATTTCCACTTGTTCATGAAGTCAAATACCTAATTCATTAAAACTGAGGGGCTTTGCAATCCGTCTGAGACACGCTTGAACGTACAATCCCGGACACACTTACCCCACATTAAGAGCAGCAATTCGTGGCTCTCTTGGACAATAATTCCGGAAATATATTATTTATAGGAAAAACTTACAAATCGATTTTGTTTCAAGAAACGTGCTTTTTCCGTTTGGGGGGGGGGAGAAAGTTTGTTCATAGACTACCATGTGACAAAAAATAAGTATCCCCGTTTGCAGGGCTATGACTTTGAATTCTTGAGAATAAAAGTCTAAACTTGTATATAAAATTATACCCAAAGAGCAAACGGAGAGATTAGGATATCATCCAATTGTCTGCACCCATGTTTACATGGCCAAAACTGGAAAATAAAATCCGTGAGCTACCAAGTAAATTAAAACACTATAATTCGTTTCCAGCACACATTTTGACATTAAAACAACCTGCTTGCTTCTATATCGACTTGGGTAATTTGATTAGCGAATCTATTCAAATTTTAAACCCCTAAAGCGACATAAAAGCAAGCAGGTTGTTTTAATATAAAAACATGGACTAAAAATAAACAATTAACATGAAAGCTAACGAATTAAGGCACTTTTAATTTCAAGCCTTGGACAAGTAAATGTGGTTGCAAATGATTGAAAGAAATCCCAAAATTTAAGTTTAATTTGTTAAATTTAAGAAAATTATTTGAGATTGTTAGTCTCACGAATTTCAAGCCACAGTCTCGCAAACGGGGATAGTTTTTTGGGGCACTTGGTATAAATTAGTTCTGTATTCCGTTCATAAATCACCGGTATGGATGTATTCAAAAATATTCAGAATAAAAGCAGACAACAAAACATAGTATCAAATAAAAATTTGATGAGAGTAAATATTGATCATTAAGTTATTGAGAGTAATTTACAAAATTAATTGATTAAGGTTATTCGCAAGATCTTCAGTTTTGTTCAAACAGTTTCCCGCCACAACGCAAAATGTATACTTGGTTGGTTTGATGATTTTGGATTGCGCTTCTGTACTTGATTGGTTTATGTTTTGCTAATAGATTTCCTGCTATAATTTGTGCTGATCGAATTCGCCATTACCACGGTGACGTAACCTTAAAATCTTGCAAACTCAGAGTTGTTGTTGTTGTCTGAGTGAAATTTAAACATTTAGCCTTTTGTCGAGATGATAAAAACAGCGATTAATTTAATCCCAACTCATTCTGAAGTTGATAAATAAAATAAACTCTTTGTACCTTAAAAATGTTCAGAAAAGCTCGATCAACCTTTTTTAAATGAATTTTAAAAATTTACATCATTTATCAAAAGTTTATTTTGTTCTTTCATATATATGATATAACCTGCTAAATGTGACAATCAAACCTCTATTGACACTTTAGTTTAAAATCAGTAGCTCCAAGTTTCCTAAAGCAAATCAAGAAAAGTTTAAAATTGAAATTACCTGTACAGTGCTTTCCCTTAAAATTTCTTGTACAAACGCATTCATATCGGCTTCCAACTTTTGGTCGGCAAATTGCTTTGTTTTTGCAAGGTCTTTCCGCGCAAGGATCTAGAAAATGAAAAGAATCAAGCTTTGTTAAAACAAAATCAAATTTCTAAAGCTACCTCGAGTAATCCTGTAAATCGCGCTCTCTTTCTAGCACTGAACGTTTGCAGTTTTTGAACTGCGTACTGAACATGCGTACGAAATAAAACTAAAAATTAAAAACTGTAAATAAAGATACAAATCAGGAGTGGACATTTTAAAGTTCTTCATCTCAAAACGTAAAAGTTTCAATTATCCACAAATTTGAAGTACTCATGTTTTAAAGATTTGAATTTTCCATCCAAGTTCTTGTTTTATTAGACCAAAACATCTCATATCTATGCAACAAACAACTACACCTCCTCCATTCTTCACGACGACTACATGTTTTTATAATAAAACCTTTTTCAGTGAACTTCAAGGCCAATGATCTGAGAATAAATTAAGAAAAGAAACAGAAGCTGCCAATGTTGAAGATCAAAAACTATGAAATACAGGAAAGTAACAGAATAACAACAGTTATAGTAACAACAAGTGACGAGAAAAGCAAAGGAACTAAGCCTAAAGCCTAAGTAATTTTGTTCGAAAAATCAAGTTATCCAAATATGTGCTAAATTTCTAAAACAAACAAATATATGTATGTATATGTGGGAAGGTTTTCAAATCTTTCAAAGGAATTTCACTAGTCTACCTGTCAGATATGTTTCACCCTGCTAATCAGAGCATCGCGACTCGTAGATCAAAAGACAAACTGACTATTCCATTTCGTAAAAAATACATAGGCCGAAAATTCTCATCATACTTGGGCCCCAAATATTGGAATCAATTACCTTCTGACATTAAAACTACAAAAATAGCACAAACTACATCAAGCATGAAGTCAAAAACTGTTTCATGCAAAATTTACTGAAAAACGAAAATGGAGTTAGCATATACCGTTAATTCTATCCCTATACTTTCTTTAAACTTTTAGTAGGATAAACATTTATTTTCTATTAATTTTTACACACATCTAAAAGGGACCATTACGGAATTAAGATCGCCTCCACCTTACTGATGTTATCCCTGCCACTATAGTTAGGGGTCCGTGATATTTTAAAAATTGTACTTCTTTATTTATTCCTAATGCTTTTAATAGTTTAAAACTTTGTAAACATTATATACCTATGATTTAGATTTTAACTATATTGTAAATTTTTAGTGGTGAAATTTAACATACATACATCCATACAAGACGAAGCCATTTGCTAATTGCTTTATAGAATATTACAACTTTGAGTTCAGCCATCCATAAAGAATTGCTTCTCTGTTTATCAGATTTGCAGAGATTAAAACATGAAATTGACAGTGTTAAATCCGTTCAAGGCTATTAAAATCGCTTTGTCATTCCAAAGATCTGAAATATTTTATGATATTTGAAAATGGCTCTAACATTAAAAAAGGCATGAAGCATTCGGATGTGTCTTGTTTTGAGCCAACAGCAACAGAACAAGAAACAAGTCTACTGAACACCACGAATATGCCGTTAAACACAGTTAACCACGCGATTTCGTGCATTTTCACAAAACTATGAAGACGCAACAAGTCACCAAACAAAAAAGGGCGTGTATTAAGACCAAGAAGTTATGTTGTTTATGATCTACTATTTTCTAAAAGTAAATGGGGGAAGTTAATCGTAAATAAAATGGTTGCTTCTTTATCGTTGTTGTCATATGAGAGCTTATGCAAAAAGACGAGAGAATAACAAACATCTAAAGCTATTCTTTTTCCCCGAGAAACATATAAACGAATAAACAGGACTTGCTTAAGTGAATCGTTTTAGTAACCCTGCCCCATCGCCATATCGTTGTTTCTTCCTTTAGACATCTATACAAGCAACTGAGCCCAGGGGGGCAGCACCATCTAACTCGGGTAGGGGGCGTGTCCGAGGAAATTCTGAGCTCACCAAAATAATGGGCGAAAGCGTAAACACAAGACAGTAGTATGGCTCATGCTATGATGCAATTTTGCTGCCTATAACATATTTTTATTAACATTTCTGTTATTTCTTAAAATTTTAACTAAAAATATAATATTTCAAATTTTTGGAGCCAAAATTATATTTTTTGGTGAAATACTTTTCAGACCCAAAAATATATTATCGAATTCGAAATACCAGATCAAAAGTATAGGTCATGCCTCCCTACCCAAGTCATGTGATACTGCCCCAATTGGGTAAGCGAGAAAAACCTAAATTCAGAGTTATTTTCCATCCTTGAAAAAGGCTTTATCTCGAAAACGAAAGTTTTTTAGGGTGGATCATTGATCAAGGTTATCTGCAAAAACACTAGCGAATCAGTGATCAAATTATGTTTACGGAGTTTGGAGTGTCAACAAAACGCATCACTCAATTGATTACACACGGCAACAAAAATTCGATCAATCTGACACTGTTTGAAAAACAATCGAACAGCTAGTATATGGCAGTTTATATGACCACACAAGACCAAATCAATTAGATCAACCATATCAACCAAATCGCCAGAACCATGCCAGCATAGCGCACGCAACAAACAAACACTGCACAAACAGTAAACTTTCACTTTCCTCTGCAGAGGCTAACTTACTTCAAACGGAACAAAACGAAACGAACGAAAAAGTTTTTTCGTTTCTTAGTAAGCCTCTGCGGAGGAGAGTGGTAAAATTTTATGACTTAAAATTCATCGAAGCGTTCACACAGTCACCGAGTGCATTAATAAATATGCGGCTTCAAACATGTCTCTTGGCCTTTGAGGTTAATCGATTTTATTTGAAAACCTCCTGACACAATTTCACGTAATTGTATCACAATTGCGTCTGAGCAAAACCAACCATCCGATTAGAAGCAAATTTACCATAATATTCTGGCATCATACTTAACAATTTCAAATTGCACGAAAGCAACAAAACAAGCCCCACCTTTAAGATACCTGTTTTTTCGACCCAAGGCTGTTATTCTCCCTTAATTCAACTGTTGTTTTTTCCTTATTTTCTGGTCTGCTTTCAGGGTCAGAGTATCCTATAAAGTTGTTTCTTGAAGGTGAAACTTTACTGCTTTACTGTACTCACGGGCATTAGGAAAAGTTAAATTGTTATTTCATTCCAACTTCGAATTTTCTTATTTCACCTGTCCTACATTCCGTGTACTGATTTAGGACCAAATTCAAAATATGGACTAAAGGACAAGTGGAGTGAGAGAAGTCAAAGTGGTGATAAAATAACAATTTTACTTTTCCTAAATCTTGTGCTGTATTCATAACTGAGAGGCACTTCGCTACATAAAAAAGCGTAAGAAATCCTTTGAGACGAAGAAATTTCAGAGATTGTTTTGGAAAATACTTAGAAAACACAATTACATTTATGAGAGGTTTACACAATTTTAAGAGAAAAATAAAACTTGCCCGACATTTTTCTGCCTCGCTTCATTCTTTCGATAAATAAAAATATAAAACTACTTAAAAAGATTGATTTTATCTCAATGATTAAAAAATATGGAACAACGCATTTTACTACAGAACTACTGCAAAATATCAATCATTTCCAAAGGAAAGCATCACCAGACGAAAAATAATGAAATTGCGCACATAAACAATAAAATATAATGGAACGACACGCAGTCGTAGGCTTGTTGTCACAGTCAATAAACCCAATGAGCCATAGAGGTCTTACTCTTGGCCTTTAGAAGCTTGGCCAGTGAATGTCATGCAAAGTAATTGTGCTAGGAATTGGCAAATCAAGCGTGCAGACGTATACAAAGAAGGACAAGATTAGGAACATTTTTACAGAAGAACTTCAAGTGTTGTTTATATAGCTAACACTTATTAACTTTTTTGAACTTATATATCAGTTACATACCTACATACTCTAGACTTTGGTAATAGTTTATATACACGCGTTTTTTATATTAGTAGGCCTTATCATTAAGTTGAGGCTGGAAGTTTCTTACTGTTTTATGAATTTTTTCGAATGTTGTGCTCCCCTTGCATTTCCACAACACCTTAAAAATACTTTTCAAGGCGTGTTCTAAACATCTGCACACTTCGTTTCTATTTACTGTAAATACTTTCTGAGATACCAAAATAATTTACCCGGAATTCAGCCTGGAGTTCCTCACGAACGTGTTTCTCACGAAGATGCTACTTATATAAAAAAGGTGTACAGTGTTATAAAGATTAAAAGCAGTTTTTCTTGGACGCAAAAGCATTGGCGTTATTTGCTGCAATAAAGGAACTTTGTTCTCTTAAGTTCTATACTATGTCAACATTTAGTTACAACAAACAAGTAAGAATAAATTTACGAATTCTCAAACTCGCAAATTTGTAATTTGTTTGCTGTTCCAAAAATCCAAACTATTAAATTGAACAAATGTTTTTTGCAAAATCGGTCTTTCTATGGACAATAGTTTTGAAAAATTTGCACGAACCAAGCAGAGCATAAGCTTTACAAACATATCAACAAAAACAAAACTTACCAAAATCATCCTCTGTGTCATCTTTATCATCAGCATCTAAAAAGCTTGCAATGTCGTCCATCTTCCTTTTTTTGTCATAAATATTGACATCTGTAACCCATGCCTTCCTTGATTTATGTCTATTCAATTCATTCATCATATTCTCAATACTATCATCGCTATCACTATTTCCTTCCGTCAAATCCGGCGACTCAGAATTTTGCTCAAAATTGCTTGGTAAAAAGCGATGTTTAACCGTTGGCTGGACTCTTTCTTCCAATCTGTGAACTATTGGCGAAATTTCTTGCATCCTATGATGTATTTGAGGTAATTCTTGCAACCTGTGTGGCATTTGTCTGAGATAACCATCAGAAAAATGCATTCTAGGTTGCATGCTTTCGTGCAAACGATGAGGCATTTCTGGAAGTAAATTATCTAGTTCACGATGTCTTAGCATCGGCCGAAAACCTTCGGGCATGTTTTCGACCGCCAATGGCGGTGCTACATACCCCTCGGCAAGTCGGTGCTGATGACGCATACTAAGCAAAGGAATGTCTCCTAAAGAACCATAGTGAAAGGGTTCTTCTAGCGAATGTGGGGGTTCAAGTAAGTGACGATTATGGGGTTCTAGAAATACATGTCTTGGTACCAAATCTGGATTCAAAGGTAAAAAATGAGGTGCTGCTTCTTCCAACATTGGCCTTCCTGGCATTTCTAATTTTCGAAAATCAGGAATCATAGCAGGGCCAATAAGCCCTTGCCTTATAAATGGCTTGCGCTCTAAATCGAGCGGTCCGTTCAACAAAGGTCCTCTTTCCAAAATACCTCTTTCTAGTGGCACACCTCTATCAAAAGGCAAACCTCGTTGTTCCAGCTCTAACGGTCTGATAAGTCGGGGCGTTGGTAAAAGACTGGCCCCTTCAAACTCCTTTCTTTGCAAAAATTCTGGCCTTGGTAAATCAGGAACAATGGGCATAAATTGTCTCTTTGTTATAACAGAATCCGGAGACATGAGAAGTTCTGGAGACGGCTTAGCACGAGGTATAGGTGCTCTTTTGTCTCTGGTTTCATTTGCAATTTGCCTATCTTGCCTGATAAGCTTAGCTGCAGCAATACTTGCATGTTTATTGCCACCGATTCGCGTGGCTAGTCCGTGCTCGCTGCTCACTGCATAACTAAGACAAACCAAAGCGTAAAAAAAGCAGACGAACATCTCGACGACAAAGAGATGGCGCATTCTCTGTCTTCATTTTATTTGCAATCACCACTATTAATCGGCAACATTTTATTTTTACCGAGTACGAAAATTATATATTTGTTCTGCAGAAACTAACCTTTTGCTCTCTGCAGAAGATAATTCCCTCGCAGCCAAGAACACTACATGAGTCATACGTTCCGCTTCCTTGCACATGTATTGCTTCGCGATTGAGATCGGGTACTGGTGAAGCACAATCACAGAAGTTAAGGGGAATACACATGAATGAGCATACCTGTTCATGGTTTTTCACTGAACAATCAATGCGCTTCGCCTCCTTCACAGTGAGAATATAGTCAATTACAACTCAATAAAAGATCAAATGGTTTCTGATGATATTACAGCCCAAAAAGATTATATTCAAATCACATTACTTCGGTCACATTAACGCTTTCACCCCGGGAAGGGTCATACGGGCAATTGACAAACAACGTAAAACGTCATATTTTCAGGATGCGGGTAGAACTTTACATTGATTTCAAAGTACGGTTACCAGAAAAATTAAGTTGGTTTGCAAAATAGAAGCTGCATAGGATTTTCCTGCTTAAATAAATAAATAATCAATAATAATCAATAAATAAGCAGAAATAAATCCGGGAATGAAATGGCAAGCATATGGGCATCCATAAAGTATGTAAGCACTATTTTGGCAATTTTAACCCCCCACCCCCTTGTACGCAAAAAACAACAGGAAAACTAAAAATAACAATGGATGGACGGTTTCAGCTTTGGTTCCCTGATGCTTTAAATAGACATAAATGAATGGGACCCAATAATATTACACCGTAAAATTATTTTTGAAATTTTTTTTTTGAAAATATACTTCCTAAAAGATTTTCCAAATATACTTCCTTCAGGATCCTTGGTGCGGGGATAATGTTCCGCTTAAACTACAAACGAAGCTTAACGCACATGTCAAGCCGAGTTAACTGCACAACAAAAGAGCGTATGAGCAAACAACCCTATCTGCGTAATTATTAGAGCGTGTAAATTCAGCTATGTTAAATGTTAACATGTTAACATGTTACACGGGCTAATTGGTATGTGTAACCATGCTCGTGTATGCCAACAAACAAAGACAATTGTCTAGGTATATACAGTCGACATGTTTTCAGCATTGAAATCTATTTTTGGAGAAAAATAAAATAACTAGAGCGAGCAAAGCGATGACATGTTTTCAAACGTAACATTTGTTTTTAGTAATGCTTGCACGTTTTTAGTTCTCCAAGATTTTGTTTTCAGCTCTCCAGGTTTTCGTTTTCAGTTTTGAAAGTTCTTGCTTTTAGTTATCCAAGCAATTATTTTTTGAAAAATTCGAGCAATAAGATGCTCCACCATTTCAACCAAAATCATATGCCAATAAAAGAGCTTGCCCTTCTTGTCTTCAAAGTGAATCTAATCAGAAACGTCAATATATTTTCATTTGTGGTGGCCCTTCTGTGCTAACAGAAATAGTTTTTTAAAAAAGGGCACATACTGCAGGATAACAGGAACCTTTGGTAGCTAGTAAATCAGACAATACCATAAAGTGATTGTTTTTTCAATCATCTGATTCTCCTGAAAATGAAATAAAATTGTGTTCTGGGTGCGGTGTTACCAAATTCTAACTCAAGCGCTCTCAAAAAAGCTTGGCTGGACCATGAAAGTATTTGAAAAGTTGTACAACAATTTGCAACACGGAGAGACTTAAACAGGGTGAAGTTTCGAAAATTAGTTACTTTGAAGTTGCTTCTTTAAAACTTTGAAGTTGCTTCTACCAGACAAAGAAATAAAGAATATTTCAGGTCTTCTTGGAACCGAGAATTTAAACCTAACTGTCACTAATGGTGAAAGTTTACCTTATACATGACATATCGAACAGGACTCTGCATCGAAAGAAAAAACTGAAATGCGTTTTGTTTGTCAGCACCATTGCTGGTTACTCCATTTGCCTTGGATAACACTATAATTGGGCATAATGACATTGAAGAACTTTTGATAAATTATGCTGAAAAAAAATCAATGCTTATTGAATTATTGAGTGAAAGATGTCATGGCTGGACGAAAGAAAAGATAACAAGTTTTGTCCAGTTAGTCCAAAAGAAAAAAGATAAAGTTAAAATGCTAGTTACGCTTTGAAAGGGAAAATTCGGCCTAGAAGGGGGACAATCTTAAAAAATCCCATGTCGAGTTCAAATAGGGCGCATATCAATTCCATCACCATCACCTTACAAATTTGAACCAGCGGACGATATTAAACAATGGGCACCAAATCTGAAAACTGAAGCTTCGTTTACTGTTAAAAATACTACAGCTCGTATTCTTGTTACTATCAATAAAAGTTCTAACCATGATATTCTTTTGAAAGAGAGAACACCAATAGGACAGTTACACCGCTTGAAGTGACTCAAAGTTTGAAACATGATTCAAAAACAACTGAACAAGAAGACGTCAATAAAATCACGCCAGCAACAACAGACTAGTCTACAAATAATGTCAAAAACGTCCAATCAGAGCATCTTGACCGACAGAAGAGAGAACTAGGAATGCAGATGTTCCAGAAGAATCAGCTGTGTTCGCAGATTCCAATGATGATGTTGGAAATGTGCCTTCGTTATAGCTTATTCTGACTGATATGTGATATCTGATTAATCTGACTGATAATATACATGTGCGCAGAAACAAATACAAGCATACAAAAACCTCTCTCTACCATGGAGTCTGTATATACAAGATCTTCTTAATCGTGATTTTATTCGCAAATCAAAATGAGCTAATTCTTCGCCAGTTGTAGGTGTTAGAAAACGAGACGGTACTTCACCGTCAAGGATCCAACAAACATTAGCAAATCTGGATGAGAACCAATGGTTTTTCTTACTTGATATGAGCAACGAGTAACATTAGGGATATGATTAATAGGAAAGTAGGAACAAAACTCATTTTATAAAACCATGGGGGTTATATGAGCGGGTCCGGATTATTTTCGGGCTCTTGAATGCACCTTCAACCTTCCAACGTTTTATGGAGGAGTGTTTGGAAGGCATCCGAGATGACAGTTGCGTGGTGTATCTCGACTCTATTATTACGTACAGCGCAAATTTTGAAGAACGCATCAAAGATATTCAGACTTTCTTGCAAAGACTACAAATGCATGACGTGCGGTTAAAAACATTTCAGACCTCAGGATCGTAATATCAGCCAGATATTGAAATATCTCACCAGATGGATATAAGAAAAATATTTCAAACATTGAGGTTAATGCATCTTTAGCGAAAACAAATCCAAGAACAGTTGGAAAAGTAAGACAAATCTTATAGGTTTCTTGGGTATTATCGCCGATACATTCCTGACATTGCTCGCACTGTAAAGCCATTGTTTGACCTTTTAAAGGTATGAAATTTTCAAGAAATGGACAAAAGGGGAAAGCAACAAAATAAAAACTCACGAGGACACGTTACATTTACTATGCTCCCCGTTCTGTGGTATATACCGATACGCCATTCGTTTTTCTAGTTATCTCAGCAATATTTCTGTCAAATTAAAAAAAAATTATCATTCATGTAAACTGTTTCTGATATTTATTTTATTCGCTTTCTATTGTGTAGATATTCCGAACTCCTTTGTCATTTTCTAGTTTAAACTTTTTACACTACTTTATGGTTCAGTGATAACTGCCATATTTTGGACCAGTTGAGAATGCTGTCAATATCTTTTTGAATTTTTTCCTGGTTCCCTTTTCCAGGAGCATAAAACCAATGTCAATTCCAACATCTTGTTACCACTAAATTCAATGTAATCGGTCATCTCATTGACTAAGACTAAAAGGAGTAATGAACCAAATACCCTAACTTGTGATACTTGACTTGTTACCTTCTAATTTGCAGCAATGCAGAGCAATGCGTTGTTTTCTTCCAGTTAAAAATTCTTCAATTAAATTAAATCCAGTTTCCATTTACTCCGAAGGCAGCTAATTTATTAAGCAAGATATGGTGTTATACAGAGTCGAAAACCTTTGAAACATCAAAGTATAGGATGTCTACAAACTTTTCTTCGTCTAATAACGTTGTCCAACAGCTAATACATGATCAGAGCCACACCTTACAACCCGATGGGCAACGGACAAGCAGAAAGATTTAATAAAACCTGATTTTCAATTCTGAAAGCGCTCTTGGACAATAAAAATGCATGGGTGATGAAAAACCAACAACAAAAAACAGACAAAAATAAAAAAGACACAAGGGTAGCAGGACACAATACAATTAAATGATTTCCAAATTAATTTGGTGTTTCTCATGTCAGTGGAAAAACAAATTTTCAATATTAAAATTACAAATTTTAGACGTTTTTCAAACGTAGGATATTTTTTCGTCCATCATGTAAGTCTAATTATTAAAATATCAAAATTTTCCATCAAGCGAATAAGAAATTTTCCGGCGTCAGTGAACTTCATCATTACTATAAATAAAGTCTGTAATTTTTTTCGTCCATCATGTAAATCTAATTTTTGAAATATCGAAATTTTCTATCAAGCGAATAAGAAATTTTCCGGCGTCAGTGAACTTCATCATTACTATAAATAAAGTCTGTAATTTTTTTTGTCCATCATGTAAATCTAATTTTTGAAATATCGAAATTTTCTATCAAGCGAATAAGAAATTTTCTGACGTCAGCGAATTTTATCATTACTATAAAGTCTGTCAATTTTTTCGTCCATCATGTAAATCTAATTTTTGAAATATCAGAATTTTCCATCAAGCGATTAAGAAATTTTCCGGCGTCAGTGAACTTCATCATTACTATAAAGTCTGTCAATTTTTTCGTCCATTATGTAAATCTAATTTTTGAAATATCAAAATTTTCCATCAAGCGATTAAGAATTTTCTGACGTCAGTGAGGTCTCGACAGTCATTAATGCAATCTTAAATTGTAAAATTTCGCTAAAGAACTCTGTATTCCATCCCTTAGATGTTTTAACATATTAGAAGGTCAATCAATAATTTAAAACATAGTTTTGAGTTATTTTAAACCAATCTAAGGGGCGTGGTCACAAAAAGTTTCCGGGGGAGTACCCCCGGACCCACAGATGATTTCAATCGCCCTGCTAGTCTAACATCTTGTCAGATGATACCACCTCTTCAGCGGAGATATCCTGGCGCAGCCACTGCAAATGAAGGGAAGTGTTCCGCACATTTATTACTGGTATCAGGATCGTTCTAACAAGCGCTTTGTAAAGGATCAGTTAGATTTTTTCATCACAAAATCGTTGTTTTATCCGAATATATTTTGAATTTCATATCCGCTCATAACAAAAAAATACCGTTTTTCTATTGCAGCTTTCGGGTCAGCAGTTTTTTTTCGCAGCTCTCAATTTTTTTTATTATTAAGTTTTTATTGAATCGAATATCTTTTTGTGAATCTTACCAAAGTGTACTTTTTGCACTTTAGAAATAAAAAAGAAGGGGAACTTTTTTCGATTTACTAGTATCTAGTCATAATTATGTGAAAGTGTGAAAGATTATTAAATAATCGTATTTAATTCGGTTTAAGAGTTACGCCCAGGCTCCTCGCGCTGCAAACGCTCTTGACTGTTGAATTAGTCCATTGCAATAGAGCAATCGAAATTTAATTTGGTTTCGTTGTGAGGGTGGGCCATCCACAGCTGTACTGCAATACCAGGACAACCCGTGCTCGCGGTGAGGCAAGCCTCAGACCGACGAGCTATTTCCAAAAATCAGTTTAATATTTGAGCGCCTTTGTGAGACGCATATCAGATATTAAGCTGATAAGAACAGATACTACACTTGATCTTAGCCAAAAGGCCGAGAAGCGATAAAGTTGATTTTTAAAAAAAAATGGGTCGGAGTTCAAGAGAGTTTTGTAAACCTTGTGAGCTGAGCCAGGTTAACAGTTCGGCTATCTGTAAAACACGGAGTATGGAATGATGGAATGGAATAATGGAATGGTGAAATGCCCGTTCTATTTTTTTAATTTGCATTTTAAACGTCAGTGAGATGTTAATTTTGCTATCAAAGAGCATTTTAAAGGCCAACATACCAAGCAGATTGCGAAAATATTTCGTTTTTGAGCGCCACTCCTTGTTCTCTCAAATCATTCCTTGTTTTCTCAAATCATTCCGTGTTTTCTCAAATCATTCCGTGTTTTCTCAAATCATTCCATGTTTTCTTGGGGGAATCTCCATTTCTTCTAATACGATGACCGCAATTCATTCTGGGAGTAGTGGTGGTGGTGGTATCAATGGCTGGTCTCGAATAGTAAACAAACAGTGATTTGTATGTGAAGAAATTCTTTTCAACACGAACCTAGTTTGTTTCTGAACCTAGTTTTTTTTTCAGAACTCTTGTACGGGTCAGATGCTCACTTCTTGCCAAGAAAGCTTCCAGAGAAACGATACTGAGGCCGGCTGTTACAGGTGGTGGTGGAAACGACGACAGGGAAGATCGATGCAAAAAGAAAGTTTGGAGTGATGGAAAAACGAGAGGAGGATACACATGTGCTCTTCAAAAATGCTCAAATAATTCAAAAAGAGATACCCATCTAAGTTGATATTGTTTTCCTGGTGGAAAAGATGAGAAGAAACAAGAATTCTGTAAAAGGTGGATTAATTTGGTTAGTCGCAAAGATTTTATGCCCTCGAAATATCACAGGGTTTGCTCAGAACATTTTATTGGGGGTAAGAAAACGTGTTTGAGCACTTTACCCCTCATTGTACCAGGCCTGTTATACCCCGCCCAAAGACCTACAGTGAAATCAAGAAATTGTGATCCAAACGTCATCTTGAAACCAAAAGAAAATGTCCCAACTAAAAATGATGTGCAAGAAAAAACAGGAAGAAATCCAGTTTTTGAAGGAAGAAATACAAGCCATGAAAGAAAGCAACAAAGAGGAGATTGAAGGTCTAGAAAATAAGATTGAAAGCAAGAAAATTGAATTCTTTGTCTTCAAGCAAAATTTTCAGCTGAAATGATAAAAGGTTTCAGTTTTACACTGGTCTACCAAACTATTAAGTTTTTAAAATCCTGTTTGATTCGCTTCGCCCCTCTGCTCATAAATTAATATATTATGCCTCGAACACCAGAGCTGAAAATGTTAAAGAACATACATGCAAAAGAGTTGTGGCTGAGAAAGGGTTTGACATATCAAATATATCAAATGAGATGCCTGAAAACACAGCTTTAAATATTCCACCTTTCTTGAGAGACCATTGAGCTCTTACTATTGAAGAAGATACAAATACATGGCGTATTGCAGCTGTTTAAGTTTATGTTGAACGTGCTATGAGACGAGTAAAAGTATTTAGAATACTGAAAACAATATTTCCCATTAACAACATGGATGCAGACTTTAATAAAATATGGATTTTATGTGTATATTTAACCAACTTTTTACCACCACTAATAAAAGAATAAAATAACAATTTAAAAAAATTGATTGTAGTTACCACAGGACATGTTTATTTAGGTTTACTTGGTTTTGTTGAATTATTTTCTGGTCAAAGACATGCCAGTCTGAAAATTTCAACAATATAATTCATGTAAAAATCAGTCAGTCCTGGAAGATATATAAAAATATATAAAATATATATAAAAGTGAACCATAAGAAGTGGAAGAAAAGATCATATTTTGCTACTTCATGTTCACTGTTATAGTCAATATAACAGCACAAAAATAATACATTTGATTACTGTGATTGCCTCAAAAGCTTTTTTATAGTGCCATAAAGATGTATCACAACCAATTTTTTCAACAAATAGTTCTTTTTCTGTGTAGACTACAAAGTCAATCCATTTTATTTGAGCAATTTTCATCACTCCTTGACACTGGGAAAAATAACTGTGATTCTGTTTCAATGTTGGCTTCCCATTTTCATTCAATAACACCATGCAGAAATATTTCACTTTAGCAGAAATATTTCACTTTGGGTGTATGTAATTTGTTCATCACTCCTTGACACTGGGAAAAATAACTGTGATTCTGTTTCAATGTTGGCTTCCCATTTTTATTCAATAACACCATGCAGAAATATTTCACTTTAGCAGCTTCGTCAACATGCATATCTTTCTTTGTGAATGGGAATGTTATTACAAATTGCACCAACAATTTATCCAGCCTCCATAACAATGCCATCTGGACTTGCCCCTAACCAGGGCCAAACAAGATTGCATTCATAATCTGCTGATTTTTGTCAAGCCTTTCATTTATATATTGTTGCAAGGCAGCCTTTTCTTTATCCAAACCCAATTGTATTGAAGGTGGATTCGCTTTTTTAAATGATTTTTTCTTTATTACTGTATCTATTATTGATTTTGGGTGTATGTTTTTTTTTTCTTTTTAAAACTCGTCCAAATAGTGATGCAGCCAAACGTTTTGGTTTTGATCGCTCAAAAAACCGAATGCCGATCGCTCGAAAAACCGATCTGCTCCTCAATCAATCTTGCATTGGACACTAAAACACAAACATTTCCCACAACTTTTTGCTTCATACTTTCATTTAGAATTATTAGCTTGTCATCAAAGGTTTTTGGCATTTCCTTGAATATATCAAGAATTTCTTCTGACGCCACTTCCTCGTGTGGATTAGTGGATAAAATTTAAAAAAAAATTAGATGCAAGGAAAAGCCTATTAGCTTAAGTTGTCTTGTTATTCTTATTTGACATGCGCCAATCGACGAAAACAATCGAATTAATAGATATTTTGACTGAGTGAGAAGACATTTTGTTTGCTATTGACTGTTAGATTGAGGGATAAGACAAAAGAAATGGAGATTCCCCGGGAAAACATGGAATGCTTTGAGAAAACACGGAATCATTCCATAATCCGTGTTTTATGAAATAATCCGTGTTTTAAAGATAGCCATAACAGTTCTACAGCCCCGAACTTCTCGTGGGTTACCAAGAGACCACCAAAGAGTTCCACAGAGCTGCAACAACTATTTTCCAAAATATAATTCTCTGATGTCCTAAGAATATTCAATACCTTCCGTTTTACAACCGACAACCAGTATTTGTTCTCAATGGACATCAAGTCCCTATATAGGCTATATACTGTTATTCCAAATGCTGAAGGTCTAACTGCACTCAAACATTTCCTCGAACAAGGTTCTTCTTAAAATCCTCCAACGACTTACATTTCTACGTCTTGCCCTTGTCCTGCTGAACTTGTGCTTACTACAAATACTTTATCCTTCGATGATCGTTTTATGCACAACTTGGCGGAGTCGCAATGGATAGTAAATTAGGCCCCAGTTATGCATGTCTTTTCGTTGGCTACGAGTTATCGTATTTAATGTGCCTAGCCCGCGAAAGTCTCAAGATGACTTGTTTCCAGCAGGGGACACGGGTTATACATAACCTTTCAGTTTTAGGCACATACACTTGCTATTCTCGC
>JAYJMH010012226.1:7558-22775 GCA_036873815.1 Phacellophora camtschatica | reverse complement strand
ACGCAACGACATTTATTACTGTAATTTAAAATTCTCGAATCTCGATGAATTGGATTGTCCACCCATCCATCCACCCACCCAACCACCAACCCACCCACCCATGGAAGTTAATTTGTTGTTATTTGGTATACTTCTTGCTTTGATGTAAATTATTTTACCACGAAACTTAATAACAAATTATTACCTTCCTGTTATTGCAAATATTAATGATATCCCTGCAATAAAAAGCGCGATTAGAGTATTTTACTGTTTTGTGCAATCTTTCTTTTGCTAGCAACAACATCAACAAAACAACAATAACATCATAAACAACATCAAACAATAAAAACAACACTGTAAAAACGTGATTGTTTTTGTTAGTATTAATTCCCTAATTTTAACAGTAGTTGGCAAATCTAAACCATGCAATGCATTAGTAGCAAATATATTTTCGTTCTTTCAGAGCTTTGGTTATCCAGATGAAGATGCAGGTGATTAAATTATATTAGTCTACTTTGGTTCTTATCTTGCTGTTTTTTGTTTCTGTCGAGGCTTAGTAGACCGGAATTGTTTGTGAGTCTTTCGGCAGAACAGAGTAAAAAGAAGAGTCATGTAATAGGTTTGGTAGAAAATAGTTGAGTACAAAAATGTTTAAATTATAATGGCCTATAAAGGATTTTACCACAAAAATGATGTGAAGCAAATTTTTCTTCTAAAGCCGTTTTCATTGTCAAAAAGTCCTTGTTTCAGATCGATTCTTGCATACCTAACTCGATATTGACGGCTTTATTGGCTATTACTTAGAAAAAATGGATTTAAATTGCAGGTTATTGTAGGTGCATCTTGGCTTTAAAGTTTAACTTTGCTTTGCCTATGAAGCTGAATCCAGAGCATTGACTCTAGATTGAGATTTTATTGCGTTTCAGCATAACATTTTTAAATGAAAACGGATACATTTTTCACGCCATCTAACTAAGCTAACAACAGTGATCTCAAGATGCTAATCATCAATATATATATCTAAAACCTATGAATTAAATAATTATGAATTCAGTTGTTCATTTCCCATTTTCGTTGAAATCAATCTTTACTTTGCTATTCCTTGCAGGATATTACGCTGGCATGATTGCATCTTCATTATTTTTTGGACGTTTTATCGGAGGGTGAGTTTATTTTGATGATTATTTTTCGTCAATAGGGACATCCATGACGTACGTATGCACCAATTTACAATTTTGACCCCCCCACCTTCTAGGCAAAATAAGAATAAAAAGGTGATAATATCGACAGATGGACCCTTTCGGTTAAGGCTGGTATCCATCTATAGCCTAAACTGCCTGCGACCTTATATTAGGCTAAAATTATTTTCAATGGAAAAACATTCTTTGTGATGACTGCGGTTGCCTAAGGGCCTGAGGCTGCCTGCGGCGTGTGCTCTGAGGCTGCTCAAAAGTTGAATTTGATTCAAGTTTAACGGCATCTCAGAACCAGAAATGTTTAAATGGAAACCTGTGTATTGACATGTTGATTTAGTGACCTACTATAAAATTTATGAATTTAAAATCGCGTGGCCATCTTTAAATAGTTTTTCCTCATAGAACAAAAGAGATTTTGTATCCCTTAAGCTCATAAAAAGGTAAATTTCGAAAAAAGGTTCTTTTAGACAACGATGTTTCTTTCCATATTGAGGCAACGATGTTTCTTTCCAAATTTGTAATGTAATTTTACGTTTTACCGAAAATTTCCAAGAGTAAAGTAATCATTGAAAAAATAAAAAGTCGCGAAAAATCCCCCTTGAAATAAATTCTCAAAAAAATCTTAATACACGACCAATAATAGCCCGACCAGTTTCACCAACACAACGATTAAGTGAGTTTTTGGACAAAATCCTGAAACGAATAGTACCAATATTAAAAACATACATTAAAGATGACTGGGACTTTTTAAGGAAATTACCACGTGAGTTTGGTTTACCACACGAGAATCCCCCACGAATTTGGTTTACAAGCATTAGATTACTGGAAAACCAAACAAAGAGCTCTTATTCCATTTTAAAAATGCGTTCAGAACTGATGCTGCTAGATTCGTTTTACAGAACAACAGTTTTCTATTTGAAAACTTATATACTTTACAAACAAAAGAATAGTATGTGTGTCTAACAGTCGGTTTTCTCGAAGAGACAGAACTCTTTTCAAATGTACTCCCAAAATATTTCGATTCTCACACACTTTCTATAGCCGAAAAGAATTTTTGTCACTTTAAGGGTGACTGTTTTATTACCCTGCCGCGTTTTATGAATAACATCTTTTAGGATGAACTTCATATGGACATACAATACACAATGGAAAAAAGTAAATAAAATGAAAACAATGCCAAATATTTGAACTTTTTGGATATTACAATTATAATTTATGACTTTAAATCAATCGAAACATATATTTTACAACTTTTATACCCTTCACATATTGCTCACCCTTCACATATTGAACGAAACATTCCTTTTAACTGAGCAAGACGAATTATCGTATTTGTTCCAAACCCTGATAAAGTTGAAATTTGTCTAGAAGAACTGAAAAACTGGCTTTTAGACTGTGATTACCCACTCCAGATAATTAACCATATGCAAAACTCCAAGGCCCCGCTCCACAAAAATCTAAAGATGTTATTCCGCTGGTTACAACAAACTATCCACATCTATGTGCCTATTCAATGATGAAAACGATCTCAATCCTTACGAACACACAGGACAGAGAATTACAAGCCGTTTTGGAAGATTCTAAGGCAGTAGGCCTACTTGCTTTTAAACAACCACCCAATCGATTATCTTTGTTGACGAAAGCTAAGTTTGAAACTGATATAGCAATAACAAAAGCTCCAGGAATTACATGCTGTTCAAATAAACGATACAAACTCTGTATGCAATATCTCCAGCTTGTCACCTCATTCACAACAGCTAATGACAATCGGACCTGTCATGTAATATGTGTAATGACATGAGCTATATTGGACAAACAGCCGACCTCAGAAAACGAATGAATAATCATATATCTGAATCGAGATCTGGCATTTCTACATACCTACATGTACATTTCCGAAGCATGTTTTCGAATGTGGAAAGAAACATCGTTTTCTAAAAGAACCTCTTTTTTAAATTTACGTTTATATGCGTTTAAGGGATTCAAAATCTCTTTTGTTCTACGAGGAAAAACTATTTTAAAATGGACACGCAATTTTTTCCGAAAGGCCCTAGTGTGTGAAACTTAAGTTTGAAAGGCCTAAGTGTGCTAAACATTAAGCCTTGTTTTTCCCTCCAGTTCTTTACAAAATTTATATATATATATATATATTTATATACATTATACAATATGTATATATCTTATAATGAGACTAAACCCAAACACGATGGTTAAAACAATCCGTACATATTGTTCATTTGCAGATATTTTTGGGGCTACGTGACTGATAAGTTAGGCCGAAAACCTGTGTTGTTGATATCTTCTCTTTTGACATACATTACAACGCTGGCGTTTGGCTTCTCTACTGATATATACTTTGCAATATCGATGCGATTTCTGCAAGGACTATTTAATGGTAAGTAACCAGAAGTAATTTTTGTCAAGGAATTTGTAAATATAATTGAATGTCAGTCTTTAATTTTATATTGTTTTTATGATTTAGAAGAAGATAATTATTTTAATTATATTATTTTATTTGATATTTTTGAAAAATTTCGATAATTGTTATTTGTTCAATATGTTTTGGACACAAACACTATGTTTGGACAAAATAATTATGTATGTATGTAATATTTTGCCACATAAAAGTTACAATTTTTTAAAATCTAAAATAAAGGTTAAAATATTTACAAAGTTTTAAAATATAAGAATATTAAAAAATAGATATATGCAATTTTTAAAAGATCACAAACCAAAAAGGAAAGTAATAAACAAATTTTTATCTTACTAAAAGTTTAAAGAAAGAATGTGTATAGAATTAGCGGTAAATGCTAACTCCATTTTCGTTAGCCTACTATTCAGAGTGGGGTACCACACAGGACAAGCATAATCAAAATGTGGTTGGATCAACGCTTTGCAGAGTAATCTTCGAAGGCTATAATTTAAGAAATTTTGTTTCCTGTAAAGAAATGCTAGCTTGCCATTTATTTTTAAGAAATGCTAGCTTGCCATTTATGAGGACTAAAATACAAATTTATAAAAGTAAACTAACCAGACTTACTCTTTATGGGTATCGGTGTGGCCATGCCTGAAAATGTTGAGGATTCAATCATCTGGGTTGTATACCCAGCTATTTTTACAGCACTTTTTGTTAAGAATAAATGCTGACTTGAAGAAATCGGGGAGTCAATTATATCATGCTAAATAAAAATATAAATGCTAATTGATTTTTGCAGCATAACAGATGGTGCAACTCTGAAACTTGTGTTGGCTATGAGAGGTGGTCCAATCAATACAAGAAGAAGTATGTGAAAAATTCTTATGAATTTTGTTTATTTCATCATTTTATTGTCAGCAGAAATAATTATTAGATCATTGTGATCATCATTGTTATTTTCAATTTTCACATGCCTTCTCTCCAGTGAAGATTCTAAGCTTGTTCTAGAAATGGCAGTGTTTATTGCAAAATTGACAAAATTATGATCAAAGAGCACTGTATGGCTCCCCATGGAAGTTTTTCTTCTTTTGAATTGTGCTTTTTTATTGAAACATAAAAGAGGAAAAATGTTTCTTTAATTTTGGAGGATTTATTTCCTCTTTTGAAATAGATGACCATTATTTGAGTGATGGGATTTGTTTAAGTAAAATAATTCAACAATAATTGTTGACAATACGTAACTATTTTTAAATCTTGAAATGGTTACCTCTCATAGTGCTCATTGTTAAGAGCTTATCAGTAGAACTAATGAAAAAATGAGACTATTAGTATGATACTCTGGATCATAGTTTCATGATTGTTCAATCCTCAGGCACACAAATGCATATGACTATTTTTAAACTTTTTAGTTTCAGTTGAGGAACCTTCTTTGGAAGAAATGGCTGAATATATGGAAGCAAATAAGTGTGTGAATTTAGCAATTATTTTTCTTTGATGATAGAAAGCTAGAATTTAAGAATTGTTAAAATTTAAAAGATAATAATTTTTGTGAATTTTTGAAGAACATAAATACCAAGTATGTACAGTACAGTAAGACCCGCATTTAAGATTCTTGACAAAGTTTCACACCTTTAATTTATCATAGAAAGTTTTA
Source organism: Phacellophora camtschatica (assembly GCA_036873815.1). Classification (NCBI taxonomy): domain Eukaryota; kingdom Metazoa; phylum Cnidaria; class Scyphozoa; order Semaeostomeae; family Ulmaridae; genus Phacellophora; species Phacellophora camtschatica. The sequence goes on along the minus strand of JAYJMH010012226.1, from coordinate 17,530 downwards.
TTTTTGTTGCATCATTTTTTTTTTGTCTGAATTTTGTTTTCAATTTTAAGAACTCAGTCAACCGCATTTGTTCTTGCCTTTACACACTGCAATGATGTACCTCAAAATTTCTTTTAAATAAGTATATATACTGTATATATATATATATATATATATATATATTTGCATATTCCAAAGTTAAAAAATTGTACTTTGTCAGAACGAATTTTAGCTGCTCTGGTTAAGCATATTTTCTGCTTTAAATGTATCTCATTATTTCAAGAAATTATTGATGATACTGTTTTTGTAGAAGTGAAATATTAGACAAGCTCATGAAGGACAATCGACAAGTTACTTTGCTGGTATTCAGGTATTAAATTTAATCAATGATGCAGTTTTTATAGGTGAAGTTTAAATATAAATAATCAATAAATATATACAATTTAGATCATACTATATTCACCATATATATATATATATAATTGATAAAAGATGTTTCGAGCATTGCCCTTCTTCAGTTGAAAATGATATTAAGTAGAGAAGCAAGCAGTTAAGAAAGGAAAGAATAATCAGTAGAACAATTAGATCAAGTAAGTATAGGAAGAATGTTATAACTATTATTTAAATTTCATTTGTTGATTGTTTAGGTATTAAATTCAAAGGTTAGAATTTATTGCAAAGAATAAAGGAAACATTTTTGTACTGATAGTATCCTAGAAAGTGTGCTGGAAAGCTATGACATTTAGTATTGCTTCATATCAGGCAAACCATTTGTCTTTGTAGAGATGGAGATCAACTAAATTTCTTTAGAGTATATGACAGAGGTGATGGAACCTTGACACCATTGTCGGAATCATTTAGGTAAGCATCAAAATTGTGATAAAAGGATTTTAATTAATTTCTTTTAAATGAGTATGTATGTATATATATATATCTATATATATCTATACATATTCCAAACTTTATAAATTGTAATTTATTTTTGAATGAATGCTTTATTTTTGGCAGGAAATCTAAGTTTAATGATTGTTTTAGTGTGTTGTTATTCTCATTATGTACAGCAACAAGTGTTGTATATTGTAACTCAAGCAATTTAAATTTGGTTGTGCAGAATTTAATTAAGATAATTTTTGCTGTGTTATGACAGAGAGTTAGCTGTGACTATAAATGCTTATAACATGTTAAAACTTGCTATGTGTTAGATTTAAAAATATGTTACGTTTTAAATTTAATTAAATTACTGAAATGTCTATTTGGCTGAAAATGCCCTAATCAGTTTGGCTAAAATTAAATTGCCCTAATCGGTGAACTTTCTCGTCAATTTGAAGAAACATCATTCATTTCCAGTCCATATTTTGACATTAAAACAACCTGTTTGCTTTTATGACGACTTAGAAGTTCAAGATTCACTCAACAAGCTCTCAAGTTGATGTTGAAGCAACCAGGTTGTTATAATGTCAAAATTTGGACTGGAAATGAAGGGCGTTCCTTCAAATTGACGTAAAACCTCACAAGTAGAGGAAATTTTAGTTTTAAATTTTGGACGGATAAAGGTAATTGCTGATTAGTATGATATCCGAAACTCTAAGTCTGCCCTTTGAATGTCGTATTGAGCACCATTCGACATTTATAGCCTCGTGGTTATTGAGCTACAGCTATGTGAATGCACATAGTCACCCAGTAGTTGTTCTCTGTGACAATTACTTACTGTGTGTGAAGTTCTTAAAACATTGTGTAATTCGTTATAGTGCTGCATCGATGTACAATCTGTATGATGATGATGAAGAGGATGACGAACAACATGTTTCGAAGGTAAATATTCAAGCTATGTGTGATAAGGAGGAGCATATTTAGTCAGCACTCGTTAGAAATCCTAAGTTGATTAACATGTTGATATATAATTATATTTCATTTATTACCGCCTCGTATATATAGTCCCATAGACTTTTAAGCGAAAATTCAAGATTCTTGGACTGCAAATAACAAGACAAATGAGAAAATAGAGGCTGGACAAATATCCGAAATTTAATACTATAGGGATACTAATAAAGAAGGGGGGTTGGAAAAAATTCCAAATATTAATAGAGGAGCCCCAGAGTAACCAAGGTATCTGATATCAGCAAACATTTAACCTTCCTTTTGACTCTCAACAGGAAATTTTCTATACAATGAAGCCTCTATTAACGGCACCTCACAACAACGGACACGCCGTGTTGTTGTCCGTTATATAGTCAAATCCCTGAGAAATTGAACCTCCAATCAATGGACACCTCCCAGCAACAGGCAGAAACGCTCGTCCCAAAGGGGTCCGTTATATCGAGGTTTCACTGTATAGATATATATGTACTTATTTTACATATGTTGCATTGCAGGAAAGAAAAGAAGAAAATGATGCAACGAAACGGAAAATGCAAATGCTTCAAGATAAATTTAACCTAAAGAAAAAGGTATTTATTTTGCGTGTTTTGGAATTTTTGCAATTTAATCTTCATAAATATTGATGTGAAGTGAATTTGTACAAACGAGTTATTTGATGTTTGTTATCTTAAAAATCAAATTTAATTGAGTTCAAATTTCATTGAAAGTGTTATTTTTATTTGGTTATTGTGCTATATGGTTAAGTTAACGATTTTTTTTATTGCAATTTACATTTTTCTTTTCATATTTCAGCCAAACTTTGAGCCACGCCCTCCATCAATTCCTCCAAGACCTGGAAGTAATATGCTAAGACGAAGGTAGACTAACCTTTCTATAAGTCAGTTTTAGCTTCTACTTCTTCCATCATTATTTTTCGCATTTATCATTTTGTTCCTTTTATTTTTTAATTTTCTAAAATGGCAGTCTATTCTTACAAATTATGGACAAGAGTTTTAGCATAAATTATGTTAAAAAGTTTCCTTAGATCAAAGATCTGCGATTTACAAGCAATTAAGAAAATTGTGAGTATGTACTTGGTTTTTGAAAACAACTTGTTGTGCTTATTTTGTTGATAATAAAAGTTTTGTGCAATCCTGGTATTGCTTTATTTATATTTAGTAAATACTAATACCACCATGATACCACTGTCAACATGGTATGTCCGGCAGGACAGTTACAGAACAAACTTACATACATTTCATAGTGACTGGCAGTTTTAATTTTTTTAAACTTTTTACAGATATCGATACGCTGCCATGATGGTAGAGGAGCAAAGAAAAAAATCATTGGCTGTCGAAACGAAGCATGAACGAAAAAACGGAAAACACAAATCACGGAACCATCGTAGCAACGATTTAGATCCTTTAGTACCCGAAAAGAAAGTTCCTCTTCCGCCAGTAACTTCCAGGAATCGAAAAAAGGATCGCGTGGATGTTTCTGATATTATATCAGCATCGAACTTTGACGCAAAAATTATTCAGGACTTAACGTCAACAACTTTAACTTCTGCGGAAATGGGTGAGCGGAAATTATCGTCGCGAAATAAACATCGTAACATAAAGGAGCTTCCAAGGCGAAGTGGCCATGCATTAAATCCTTTGAAGCCATTGAATGGCCGTGAGGGGTTACGAAGGGAAGGGTCATATGGGGACGAAGAAACGCCAATAAAAGATTCGGGGCACCGAAGTATCGTGGATTATACTGATATTGCAAAAGAAAACGAAAACAGGACAGATATTGGGGGGTTAGGGTACAGAGATTTAAATTCAGTTGAAAGTTTAGAATCTAGGACTCATCGAAAGAACCACAAGCTAAACACAGGGACGGAAAGCATATTGCTGTCAAGGAAGGAAAATCCTGAATCAGGAAAACGATTGGCTAGAAGAGCGAAGCTGGCATCAATGGAGGAAAGCATTGTTGGATTAACGGTAACATTTTTAATTATCCATTTAAAGTTTTATAATTTGAAAGTGTTTTTCTTTATATTTTTGAAGGTTCATTTTCAGGTTCTCTGCTAAGTTTTTTGTGTTTATCATAGCAACGTCAACGCACATTTGATACTGAAAAAATTGCGACATTCAACCTAGGCCTACAGAAATGACAAAACACATAGGCCTACGGAAATGACAAAACACATAGGCCTACGGAAATGACTCCGCTTTTGCCGCATTTTAACATGCAGAGAGTTTTTATTTTTCATTGTGCAGCTAAGCACCCATACCTATGAAGGGATATAAGCCACGAGAGAAATTATCGCAGCAGAAGTCGGAAAATGAATTCCGTGGCAAACCATTTAAAATGTTACAAATTCTTTGACCAGTGAACGTTAACGCTCTCGTACTGGGAAGGGCCGTATGGATCATTGATAAACAACTTTTCAGGAGGTAAATGCGGGCAGAACTTCATATTAATTTCAGATATCAACGTATGTTTACATTTTAATTCAAGTTGGCTTGTATGTGCTACCCCCTGGAAATTGAGACTTTGATAGGATTTGCCTGCTAATTGTGGATAAACCCCGGCGTGAAAAAGTTAATTCTATCACCCCTCTATTTGTTTTTAATTAACAAGGGAATCCCATTCAACTTTAATCGTGTATGGAGTATCTATTTTGAAAATAAACTAACGTTGAAATATATAAAATTAACAGAAAGTCATACCTGCATTTACCTCCTGCAAATATGACGTTTTGCGTTGTTTGCCAATGGGTCGTATGTCCCTTCCCGGGGGTGAAAAGGTTAGTAGGTAGTAGTTCAAGCTTTGTGGATTTGAATTTCTACTCGTTTGCTTATGATAAGGTCAATGTTATATTTATGCATAATTAAACAACGTCATATATGTTTTTTTACACAGCGCGAGCATACTGGCAAAGGACTTTGTCACGCAAGAGACAAACAACACGCTTCTAGGTTGCCTCATATGGATTCAAGATCAAAAGCTCCTCCACAGCTACTTCCAACCGGAAGAAAGCGCACTCGCTGTTTCCTGTGTTCGAAAAAATTAGGTTTAGCAACAAATTATCAGTGCAGGTAAGTGGACACTTTATTTTTTAATTGTTTTATCTATTTTTACAAATTTTATTCACAGTACGGTAATAGTTGTAGTTTCATTGACATAGAAGCCAGGAGGGCCAGGCGAGCTATTGCCACCAACTTTTTTGACAAAAGTAAAAATGTGATCGACTTTTAAAGTGCTTCTTTTTTATAATAATTCCCTTAGTTTCATTGAAGTAGAATTGTAATTTCATTGACGCACCGTCTGTCCTAGAAAAAAATTGAGGCACTTTATTAGGCTAAGAAAAATTTTAATGGGTGTCAATCTGTACTTTTTTGCCACAAATGGGTATCAATCTTTATTGTTTTTAAAAAAGGTTTCCAACCCCCATTTATTTTGACCTCTCGTTTTATTAATTTTTGAAGATCTTAGCCACCCCTCCCTCCATTTATTATAACCCTCCGTTTATTATGGACACACGAGTATGTTGTGAAACTGAAAGGATTAAATTAGCCCAGAAAATTTATTTGAAAAAGCCATTTCTCTTTCTCCAATCAAAAACTGTACACTTATAAGAATACAATATACTGATTGCTTAAAACACTCTTTTTATCATATTCACAGATGCGGGAACATCTTCTGTGCTTCACATAGATATGCGGAAGTTCACAGTTGTACATACGATTATAAAGGAGAAGGACGCAAGGTTCTCAAACAAAGTAACCCTGTGGTAACTGCACCCAAATTACCGAAAATTTAGCTGTAAATATGAACTAAAAGTGTGGCTTGGATATGTGTATGGTTTACCTGTGCTTTCTCCCAATTTGAATTTGTCATAATCAACAAATGAAGTATGTTTCCTGCTAATGAATCGACAACAGTGTATTAGAAATACTTGTAATGTAGAGGATAGACTTATATGTCATGCTTCAGACGAAGGCCCAACGTCATTGCGGCTTAATCTAATGTTTTGCGTTCAAACAAAAATCTTTTTAAATATAATTGTTCATATGCAAATATAGAGTATTAGTCTGCATTAATTTTAATTTTAGAGGTCTTTAGTTATAGAATGTTATTTTTGTTTTGTGCATCAAGGCTGTGTCTTTGGAAAGTTTTGTTTATTTGATTTTTCTCTCAAAAAAGAAATGCTGGATGCTTTTTTAAATGGCGGGCTTAATTCTCAGCTTGAGAAACAGAGGCGAATTTTGTAACTATAGTGAAATTGACACACTGGTTTCAAAGCAATTATCCCTCGAGAACAAAGCGAAACTCTTTCAACTGGAAAATGAAAACATCTCCTCCGCAACAAATTCGCCTTTGTTAGCCTGAGACGTGTCCCTTCTGAAAACATGGCGCTGATGGAGTTTCTTGCGCCCGATTTCTATTGATTTCTATTGATCGAATCTAAAGATTTTTAACTGTTGATTTTAGAGCTGATTTCTGGTTCTTAGGCCGTAGTTGCAATCTGTACCTTTCTGTGAATTTTCTCTGCTTTGCAGTGAAAACGTGTGGTTGGAATGCAAATCAAAATTGCCAGATTTTGCATCCAGGCAAACTTGCATAAGTCGCATATTCGCTTTAGTCAGGAAAAATTTGACAAATCTGAAAGCCGCTTTTTTTTTCAAATTAATTCTCACAAGTCAGAGTTCGTGTAAGTCGGATAGTGTTCGTGTTTGTCCGAAGCTATCCGACTTATGCGAGTTTGACTGTATTTTCTGAATCACATATCTCATTTTGCTTAAAGCATAGTTGTTTAATTGAACTTAGGAAATGCGTTTCCTGAACTTAGAAAATGCGAACGTAGAAAATGCGAGACCTGAAGATGGCTAAACAAATATAGTTCACGAGAATTATGTAAGGAATATGACTGAATTTTATTAATAGGACTGGACGTTTGTGACTCTAACCTTAATTTTTGAGTAGTTGAAGCTGTTTGAGAATGTTTTTTCAAATGACAGAAATTTATAATTTCACTTCAACCTAGACTTAAAGCAAGTCTAACTTCAACCTTTCAACTCATTCTTTCTCAGATATCTTAAATTAATCAGAACTAAAAATAAACCCCCCCCCCCCGAAAGGAAACATTTGAGAGAAATTTGATATTCCTACATTTAAAATCGGTTTCCGTTTTAAGATCACAATTATCCAAAATCAAGCAAGAATTGTACTTGCTATGTATGTTATCATTCTTTATAACAGAGGTTTTATGCAGGATGCAGGAAAATACACTACAAACGGCGATTTAGCAAAAGAAATAACCATTTTCCAGGTCTTATCTGTTGTACCTATACTAGTTTCTAGGGTTTTCGTAGATTAGGACAAGGCTGTCTTGCTGTTTCCATAATTAAGCCAGTTTCTTTCAGCTTGTTTTTTAAAAGAGGACGAATAATATTATATTTCACGGTACGAATTTGAAAAGCACAGCGTTCCGAAGCAACACAAAAACAAAATGTTCTATTCTTCCAAATTTAGACTACTTGTTTTCTCTGTTGTACCAGAACTTGAACTTGTGTAAGAAAATGCTCTGTAAAATGGTAAGTCTTGGCTAGGCTACTCCACTAATTGAAATAGAAATGAAGAAAACAAAAACATGAACAACGTTTATAATAAATAATTATCTTTTCAAAATATGAAAATACAAAAATAAAACTGATATTGTCTTACAAAATCACACAATTTATAAAGTTATAACATCACACACTTATTCTATTCACAGATGTGCATTATCACAAAATCTATCCCATTATATTATAAAAGACCTATTTTTCATTTTTAGATATTAAGAAAAAAATGTACAAATATAGTCTTTCAATGATCTTTCACCGCAGACTTGGCATGTCACCGCAAACGACTAGATGCTCTGCAAATTTAGTAAAAATATAAATCAATTTTCTATATGGTTTATATTTGGGAGCAATGAAATAGTAATTAAATTTCTAAGCACCGATCCCGCCCGGCGTGTGCCAGGTAAGAAACTTTTATACCCTCATCCCAACAATGATTTTTACTAGAATTAACAAAGAGGCTATACTGTAATGGTAACATGATTCGAAAACAATAAAATTAAAAAAATAATTAGACGCTATTAAACGTTAAGAAGGGCTACGCCTCTCTACACCCCCTAGTAATAGTCACTGCCTCGTCCATGATATCTTGGAGAAAGAGGGTTGAAAATTGTCATACATCTGGGTCATTTTGTGAACAAGGAGTGTTCTTAACTCTTGTTGTTTAACTCTTGTTATTAACTCTTTGTAAGGTAAGACTTTTGAGAGAAGGGAGAAGACAGATGTATGACATATAATATAATCGAAAGTGGATAAACGGGTAAGGGTGCCTAACATAATATGAATATCATCACGAAAATATCTGGCTGGGACCTGTGAATAAACTGGCTATCCTGGCTATACAAAAATTTAGAATTCCTTTCCCAACGAAACAAAATCAAGTACAAAACTCAGAGGAACTTAAAAATCAAATCGAAACTTGCTATCTAGAGAACAACTGTGTTTGTTATTTCTCCAGTCAATGGGTTATTGTGTGCAATTTCTGAAGTAGCTGAATTTTAATGTTAATTACTTCATTAATATGTCAGTAAAAACAGGGTTATTTTTAAGACATTGAACAAACATAAAGGTTCCTTGGAGTTTAATTGCATATAAAATCTTAAAATTTGTTAAAAAACTTTCCAACCTTGTACCCGTTATCGATTGGCCAAAGGCAAGGGTATTCTAGTTTGATGCTAAAAAAATTTCTAAATGTATAATATTTTGAGAGATTAGAATAATTTAACCGACCTGTAAGAACTGTTAGAACTTGAGCTAGGTGATTGGGGTCTTCTTTTATATCCAGACGGTGGAAGGGGACCAATCGTTGAAACAGCCTTGGTTCTTCCACCTGATGAATTAGGTCTTATCTTTGTTTGTTGAAGGCTGTCTGCCAGATCATCTGAAACGGATCAATAATCACAAGATCTTTAACTTCAATAAGACACTGCAATAAGGCTATCTAGAACTTTAAAACTAGATAAAACAAAAGCTATAGCCTTGCCAAATGCTCCAAAAATAGCTTAACATGAAAAACCTAAGCTTCCGGCAAACGCATAGGCTATAGCCTTACTAAATATGCTAAAAATAGCCTTGAATAAAAAAGCTAAACTTTGGGCAAAAGCAAAGGCTATAGCCTTCCCAAATGTGCTAAAAATAGACTAAAATAAAAAAGCTTAGCTTTGGGAAAAAGTACTAAAGGCCTTACGAAATGTGCTAAAAAAGACTAAGATAAAAAAGTTTAATTTTGGGCAAGAGCAAAAGCTATAACCTTACCAAATGTTCTAAAAATATACTAATATAAAAACGCTTAATTTTTTGCAAAATCAAAGGCTATAGCCTTGCTAAATGTGCTAAAAATAGCCTAAATAATTATGCTTAATTTTGGGCAAAAGCGAAGGCTAGAGCCTTACAAAATAAGCGAAAAATAGCCCAAAGTTAAAAAGCTTAGTTTTGGGCAAAAGCAAAGGCTATAGCTTTACAAAATAAGCTAAAAATAGCCTAAAATTAAAAAACTTAGTTTTGGGAAAAACAAAGGCTATAGCCTTACGAAATAAGCTAAAAATAGCCTAAAGTTAAAAAGTTTAGTTTTGGAAAAAAGGAAAGACTATAGGCTAACAAAATAAGCTAAAAATAGCCTAAAGTTAAAAAGCTTAGTTTTGGGAAAAAGCAAAGGCTATAGCCTTACAAAATAAGCTAAAAATAGCCTAAAGTTAAAAAGCTTAGTTTTGGGAAAAAGCAAAGGCTATAGCCTTACAAAATAAGCTGAAAATAGCCAAAAGTTAAAAAGCTTAGTTTTGGGAAAAAGCAAAGGCTATAGCCTTACAAAATAAGCTAAAAAGAGCCTAAAGTTAAACAGCTTAGTTTTGGGAAAAAGCAAAGGCTATAGCCTTACAAAATAAGCTAAAAATAGCCTAAAGTTAAAAAGGTTAGTTTTGGGAAAAAGCAAAGGCTATAGCCTTACAAAATAAGCTAAAAATAGCCTAAAGTTAAAAAGCTTAGTTTTGGGAAAAAGCAAAGGCTATAGCCTTACAAAATA
>JAYJMH010012225.1:0-48214 GCA_036873815.1 Phacellophora camtschatica | reverse complement strand
CACTATTAAAAACAAAGTCAAGATTTTACCGTCCCAGGTTATTGAAATACTGAAAAGAATTCAGCATGCAAAGGGTTAAATAATAAAAAAGTTATTAATTACCATCCAGTGGTACTCCATTGTATTGTTTTAATGCCTTAAAAGCATCAGATTTTTGTACATAAACAATGTCTGCTGTTCCATGTGATCTTCCAGCTGAGTCGTAATTCAATGTTGCAGATTTAATATTTCCAAACTCTTGAAACAATTCCTAAAAAAGTATGAATGTTAAGTATTTAAAATAATTACTCTTGGGGCCAAAACGTATGAGAAAGAGGGTGAAATAAATCTTCCCCACTTTTAGCAAACTGCAAAAAGTGATTGTTTTGAGAATATTTCTTTTTATTTTAATATATATATATATCATGCAAATATTGTTAAATTTATAATGCTATTTATACAATTTCTAACAATTGTCAATGTGTCAGCAAGAAACAAAACAGACTTTGATTGAGATGGCACTGAATGCTAGGTTTACAAATTGAAAATTCAAACTTATAAACTCTTTGATAACAGCAAACTATTCTCATCAAAGTTTGCTGTCTAACTGTTTTCTAATTAAATCAGTTCTAACCAATGGAGCAATTCAAAATCTAAAGCCTGGAAACAGTTTTTTGAAACACCATGAATCCTTGTTTAATAATCACCCTAAAATTGTAAAAACACACTTATTTATGTATCCTACCTGAATGTCATTCTCAGTAACACCAAAATCTAAGTTTGAGATGTGAAGTTTACTGCCTGTTGACAAACCCCCTCCTGAAGTTCCCCTTCTTTGAGATGGAGTATTTGATTCAAACATGTCATGCTCCCATTTGTCTGGAATATTTCTTGGCTGCAAAAAAATATGAAACAGTTTCAATAAAAAGGTATATATATTTATCTATATTTTTTCAACCCTGCTCAGAGAACTACTGCCACTACTCACCACCAGAGCAGCATCACTGAAAGTAAGAGGGGAGCTTTATGCCACCTGTGTTTGCAATGTGATGCTGCGTGGCAGTGAAACCTGGGAAGTGAAGGTTGAAGACTCTCAAAGACTCCATCATAATGAGATGTCCATGATTCGTTGGATGTGTGGCGTCACATCGAAAGACAGATTTTCAAGTGATGAACTCAGAGCTCAACTAGATATCAAGTCAATATTTGATACAATGCATCGAAGTCGTCTGAGTTGGTTTGGGCACGTAGAAAGAAGTGATGGGGACAGTAAAGATCTACGTGTTAAGGGTCTTCAATGAGAGGTTGCACAGAATCGAGCAGAGTGGAGATCAGCGATTACATAAACATTCCAACCCATGCTTGCATGGACTAATTATGGAATTAAAAACGATGACGATGATAATGATGCTAAACAAGGGCATAATAGTCTATTCATTAGAACTTACAAGGTCAAGTTTTCACTCATGAAGCACAGAAGGGTAACAAAGTTTGCAACAATAATGAAATTGACATTCCAAAATCAAAGTGATTAGCAATTAAAGACAATTCTTCCAAACAGAAAATCAAAACATGTCACAGTTTTCTTTGTTTTTTTGCTTGAGAAAATTTGCTTTGTCTTTGATGGCTGATCGCCTTAAAATTGGAGTGCCTCAATTTTATTATTTTACAAAATCAGCTCTTGTGCTATGCTTCATGAGTGAAAACTTGACCTTGTATTGTAAGTTCTAATGAATAAATTAATATTGCAATTAATTCCCTAATGTTGGCCAAAGAATGTGCACATTATGTTGGGAGAGATGATGCAGGATTGGCAATTTGAAATGAATAGGATATGGTGACTTTTTGCTTTTGTTTTCTGTCCACACAATTTTTTAAATCAGAGGAGTTTTCTGCACAGATATTTCCTATTAGATAAAGGGTTTCCGGTATATTTTTCTGTGCAATTTTAATTTTCAAAGGTTTTCACCTGCATTACCTGCGCAAAATGAAAAAGTTTAAGAGTCTGAGGATATGATGTGTATATGGGAATCCAAATTTTAAAACATTTCAGAATTTTTCTGTCCAGTGTCTGTTGCTGCTGCTACGCTTGCGATGTTATTTTTCTGATGTTTAGAAACCGGATGAGAATATTTTCAAACGATTTGTTCAAGTAAATTCTTAATAAAGACACCAGGATTTACATACCTTCGAATATGGCGTGTTGGTAGATCGCACTCCTCCTCGGCCACGACCTCGTCGAATAGGCCCACCACCACCACCACCTCTGCTGCTTGTTCTGTTCCCACCACCTCGGCCGCCGCGCTGTACTCCTCGACCTCTACCCCTGCCACGTCCTCTTGAGCTTCTGTTCTGTTTTATTATGTCGTCCAAAGACATATCAATTTTTTCAGCCATGATTGTAGTTTTTGTGAATGGTCGAAGGCGAGTTGTACGTGAATATTTTCTTGCTTTCCTCGCTTTTGCCGCGTGAGAAAATAAAAGTGTCGAGGAAAGGAAAAATAATGTGATTTCATTTGAAATGCATTGTGGGAGCATTCAATTTTTGAAGAAGACTGGTACCCAATGACGTGTGTTTATAAACCAGCATTATAGACATTCTTGCGTGGTAGTTTCATGTTTCAGAATTAATGTATAAAAGTCTGCAATGCTTTTTTTTTAATTGAATATACTTTTCGAAAATGTAACTGTTAATTTAAACGGTTAATTTGTTGATTTAACATTTCTAATTTCTTTTTACTTCACATTGGATCTCCGAGTAGCCTGCATGCAATCTCTTCTTCCAATTTCACAAATGTAAATATTGCACGAAGGATAATCTTCTTGGCCCAGAAACAGACTTGAAGGAAACGTTCTTCTCATATGCGCTTAAACATAGCATTCAAACCTTCGAATGGTTGGTCTCATTGTCTCAAGCGAAAAGTAAAGCGTTCCATTCATTTTATTTCAGAAACCTAAAACTGTTGAGATCCCGATCGAACAATGTCGAGAGGTGTGACTGTTATTCAATTTGGTTAGGAGAAAACAATGAGATCAACCATTCAAAGATTTTAACGCTATGTTTGCGCCAAATATCTTATTGAAGGTTTGTTTCATTATTTCAAAGAGATGAATCTTGTTATATCTGTTGATAGTAATTCTACATACAGTGTCGTCTAAAGTCTCTTAAAAATCTAAGATTAATTTAGTTATTCTGAGTTTTATTTCGTCCCCCCCCCCTCCTCCTATATTTTGCCAAATTGTCGGTAAAAATCAGTTTTAAGGATTTTGCCAGATTTTGTCTGAAAATGTTAGCATCTGTCGGAAATTTGAGCCATTTTCTAACACTATGGGAAACCCCTTGACCATTAGCCTTTTGGCTGAAGAGCCGCTTCACTTGCATCGAATTAAATAGAATGGAAAAACGACTCAAAACAAAAAAGTACTTGAAAAGAAATATAGGACCTGTAATGGACAGGTAAACACGCCACTGCCCACACTGCCCGCACGTGTACATGAATTTGCACTTTCAGCTTTTCCCCTAAACAATTACTTTAAATAAGTGTTATTGTCAGTATGAACAAGCAATAGAATTAGATACCACTTTTATACCCGCTCATTTATCTTTCAGTAAAAAACATTTAAAAAGCATTTGCTATCTATTTTATATTATTAAATTGATCATAATTCATCTTTTTTGTCCTTTTTCGCTTCTAATTCTTCTTCCTTGAGTGTTTCCTCTTCTTCTTGTTTTCGATAAAATTCACTAGAATGCTCCTGCGCAGTCTGCTGTATCTGCGCAAGTATCTTTTTCATTGAGTCTGGATCGTTAACATCAATGTTTAAAATATCAGGAGACGCAGTTTTCTTTTTGGGCTTGCTTTCCTTTTTCTTTTCACTTCCACCCTTCTTTGCTTTGCTTGCCTGTTTCTCGTTTTTCTTCTTTTTGTCTCTTTTCGACAAAGTTTTTGATCCTTCATTCCCCTGCTTTTTGTTTGTCTTCTTTGTGGATTTTCCTGTTTTGGGATCAACTTCGACATTAACAGTACCTTGTTTACCATCAGTTGAAAGATCCATATCAGTGAGATCTTTAGGCTTCTTGGAACGGTCAACGCCCAAACATGCCTTGCTTATCTGGTTGCAAATTCTGTCTTCTAAATTGCTTAGTTTCTTGCTGAGAGCTGCTTCCATTTCGTCTTCGTGTCTCTCTGTAAAAAGATAATTAACAATTACTGGAGACAGTCATCTAGATTTGCTTTACAGTTGGACCCCGCTATCTAGTATTCTCGTGAGTTTTAAAACATGATTAATGTTGCTCGAAAAACGGACCGATTGAATCATTTTTAATGTGAGAACAGTTGCGCCTTCGCTGCGAAGCATCGCAGTGAAGGTGCAACTGTTCTCACATGAAACAAACGTACACAAAGTAAAGAAACACAGTCCCTACAATTCAATCAGTACGTTTTTCGAGAAACATTAATCGTGTTTTAAAACCCATGGTATTCTCAAAGGGAATGCAAATTTGCTCGAGATATCGAGTTTTGCAAATAAATCAAGCTAACTCATGGGGAAAGTTAAATAAACACTGAAAGCTTTAAAGAGATATACGAAAGAGTCCGAAACAAGAACATCATACAGTAATGCAGGCAATTAAGGTAGCTTCGTCAGGTAAAAGTTCAACAGAAGAACTATAGTCGTGATATCACTTTCACAATCTGTTTGTGCGTGAATTACAACATGAAAAACTATTCTGTTTGCAATGTTGTTAGATCAGTTGTGTTTATAAACTGTATTAAAAAAACAGGTGTAATGAAAACCCAATGAAAAATTATCTATGAATAATGTGATGTGATTAGCAACATCCTTAAATGTAAACAAGGTTGTTAAGGTCAATCAAATATAAAGTTTAATAATTTAATATTTTATTTAGTATATCAAAAACCATCACATTCATTATTTGAGTTGATCTTGTGTGTTGTATGACTAAAAATAAAGCAAGTCTTGTCAGGAATATACATTTTCCTTAATTTACATATAAATCTATCACTGCACAATTAAATTGCAAAAAATACACACCAAGTAATAGGTTGCATGCTTTGACAGTTTTTGGTGGTGAGTAGTCGTAATCGACAAAACTGTATGGTTTACAAACATTCTCTAGTGCCTCGGCAACAACAAGATCTCTTGGGTCAGATGTTTTCTTGTTGGTTAGCTTTATCAGTTCTGCAAGCAAAGATATGTTCATCTGGTCATAAATTATGGAGGAAAATAAAAATTCATTTTCAGACAATTTAAAGAAATATTTTCAGACAAGAATAGCTGTACTTGGAAGCCATGGTGATTTGTGTAGTGCCAATTGTAATGGCACTTATGTAAATATAAACACATTAAAGAGCAAAAGAATCCACAAACAACAACATAGCAAGAAAACAAACAATTTTTAAAAGCAAAGCTAGGATAAATGCAATTTTTGACACATGTCAAACCAAATTTTTGCTCATGAATTACCAATAAGTCTTCTAATAAAAACAGGGTAAGCTTTATTCAATAATTTTTATAAAAATTGAAAACTTCAGAAGAGGTTTTTGTCACAAGTTCAACAATTTTATATTTTTTTAGTATATCAAAAACCATCACATTCATATAATGTAAAACAAATGAACAATTTTATACCTTTTACTGTAGCCACACACCCTGAACAGTACAAATCTAAAAAACAAATATGCATAAATTAAAAAATCATAGTCAAAATCAAAATCTAAAATTAATATTCCTACCAAAAGTTTATTTGCTTGCAGGCCTTTTCGTAAGAAATAGCTCACGGGAGTGGACAAACGCTCGCGTGATTTCTCTTGCGCGAGCGATCACTCCGGTAAAGATATATATATATATACACAATCATGTTGAATTCAGAATATATACACAATCTGAGATTTCCATGTAAACACGATTTCATCTCAGATCTCTTTCTTAATCCGAGGAATTCTTTTTTAATCTGAGAAAATGCGCTTGTTAACGAAACTTTCACACATTTTAACAACGGGACTAATCATTTTCTTCTAAAATTACAGAGAGACATCTGACACAATTTACCGTTTTGCGCCAGCGATCAAAAGCTCCCATGGTTTGGTTTGGAGTGCTGACGCAATCGTGAGCGATCGCTCGCGTGAAACGAAAAGGCCTGTGCTTGTGTTCTCAGTGAATCAATAATGTGAATTTTTTAGGAATTTTGCAATATTTTCTTGTAAAATATGTCTTAAAAAATATTTTCCAATTAGATAGAGTATAGACATGCTTCAAGTCTTGTTTGTTATCAATCAAATATTTTCAAACAACTTTGAAACTTGAAAACTTTTGAAACCAAGTACTGTGGCCTGAAAATTTCCCGAAAATGTTTAATTAATAATGAACAAGATAATAAAGAAATATTCTTCAAATAACAATAGAGAAACAACAACTTACTGTCTGAGATTCCAGGAGCAACATCTTTTGTGTTACATACACCAAGCACAAAAAATAGAAACAAAAACATTTTATTTTTCATTTTTTCCAGCTTTTGACCTGAAAAAATATGAAATATTTTCAGAGTGTGTTCAAGTGAAAAAAATCTCACTTAATATTTTCACATCTTTTCCAAACAGTAAGCTTAATGTTACTGTTTGAAAAAATATGTGCAAAAATACTGTATATATATACTTGTTGCAACCATAATAGCATAGTGCAGCCCAATATAAAAATCAGTGCCATTGGAACCCGTAGACTGTAGCCTTCCCTCCAAATAAACTCAACCTTTGTTTTCTATTGTTTCTATTATAAACCTGCAACAACTTCTGGTGGCATTGCAAAAATCGACCATAAAAAAATTGTATCCATGCAATAAAACTACTTCCAGTTAGATAATTTCAGTGAAAAAATGAAAAATTTCTGCTTCTGATGCACTAAATTTTTTAACAATACTATACAAGTGTATAATATCATAAATGTTGAAATTCGTCAAAAATCAACCAATCCCATTTCTGAAATGATAAAAGTAGGCAACTCTCATACCTACCTACAGAAAACATTACTTTTACTATGTGTAATAGATTCAAGGAATTAAGCTTTGGTGCTTTCAGTAATAGACTAGTATATCTTAGTTAAATTTTGAATGCCGCTGGCAAAAAAGTGGCCTAGAAACAAATAAATAATGAACAATTTCATTTTATCATCAATCATTATCATCAGATCATTACGCACAACCACAGACATAAAATATACATATAATATCATATATAGGCCTAAAACACAATAGACAGCAGAGATATGCCATTATATATATATATATAGATGTCAACCTTCTTACCTATTGAAGTATGTACACAGTAGATAAACAGTTTTTTGTCAAATTCAAACTTTTCCCTGCTTTTCTGTTCGCACCGTAGCCACACCAGACCATAACCAGTAACTGTTGCTGGTCTCGTTTTGTCTCTGTGCCTGAAAGCGTTTTCCCTGCGGGTACTACAGTACTTCCCGTTGTTCTCCGTCCATCAGTCAATAATGTTGCTGCTGTTGTTGCGAGCAGCACTTCTCAGAACAATAAGGCCAGCGGATTTCGTAAAAAACAAACTATTGAAATGTGATTTAACTTTCATCACTTTTGAGCACGGGTTGTATATTTCAACCTTTCAACGGAACTAAACGTTGCTTTTAATTGTCTTTGGTGATTTTCATCAAAATAAAAAAAACAACTTTGGGTTAAATTTCACCCTTTAACCCCAGATATTTCACCCTTTTAGCCGTATAAATGTCAAAATTTTGTTTTTTGGGTCAAATTTCACCCCTTTGGCCACTGATTCCCTCACTATAAATGTGAAATTTCCGAAAATGGATTAGATTTTCCAATTTCTCGACCCACAATTATGCTATGGTGAAATTATCGAATTTGCTCTTTGTTCTTGGACCGAAAATAAGACTACCCGGCTGGAAGTTGTTAAAATCGCATTATTCACGAGAGCTTTTGTTTTTATAATTATGATCATGGTTCGTAGACTTGCCCCAACTATATTTATTTTAAATACAAATTGAGAACTTAGAATATATTTTTAATCCAACAACAAACGAAGGAAATTTGGAAGAAAAAAATGAGGAAAAAGACAAAACTCAAGTCCCTTCAACTCTTTTTCTCGGATTAAGAAAGACATAGATGAGGCAAGTGTAGGATAAACGTGAAAAAAACTTTTAAGTCTAATTTAAGTAAAATTTAATTTAAAGTCTAGCAGCAAGGCTTTGGCAGTGAACTATATACAAAAAACTGGAACGATAACTCTATTGTTCGCCTCTTATCGAAATACGTAGCCAATCAACTCTACTGCGGGCGCGGCTTTTTATATATAGTTCAATGGGCTTTGGTAGTAAATTAACCATTCTAAAATTCGCTAGACTTGCTCAAAGTCTTCTTCCCTTTAAATCCTAAAAAAAGAGAACTGAAACTGAAAAAAAAGGAAATGAGTAAAAACGGAGGAAAGGAAAAGGGGGGAAAAAAATGAAAAATCAGTTCCCTTTCTCGGATTAAAAATAAATGGACTTGGGCAAAGTCTAAAAATCCACTGACTCTCAAATTTGCAATATTTTATCTCAAATCAACAAAGAAAGAATGAGCAGAAAGTAGTCATGGAATTAATACTTCAACTTAAGAATACGAGAGACAAATTTTAAAATACTCAAGGCGATAACTAATGACAAATTTAGTCTCAATGCAATAAAATCGACATCTTACAACAGACAGTTTGAATATGCTACAAATAAAATATCAGAACAAAATGACGAATTGTCACTACACGCAGAGGTCGATATTGAATATATATACCGGTTGACCGTACCTACATGGTTGAAAAATACTGCGCAAACCTCGATCCCAAAAGAGCAAAACTACATCTTCTGAAAACGAGATTAAACAGCAGAAATCAATCAAACAATTTCATTTCACAACTCATCTTAGTTTTAAAATTCTGCACAAGCGGCCAGGCTGTTCAGTTTCTTTTGATCCAAAATGTGTTTAGTTTCAATGTTGAACTTCGCAAGTGTTATTCCATGAAAAATGTATTCAATGAAACAACAAACTTTATTTACTGTTAGTTCAAACGTGATACTGACAATCAATACTAAAATCCATTTTAAAGATTGGTTGTAACAATTCATTTCTTAGGGAAGTTTATATCGAGTATAAGTACGAGTGTTAGGTAGGCAAATACACTCCAAAGGGCGATTTAGCAAAATAATTACCTTTATTTGTAAACCTTATATTCTATTTTCGCAATGTCAAAGGTTCTTCGTAGATTAGGCTTTCGCGATGTCTCCTCTTCTTCTCGGAGTCTTCAGGTTGTTTTCCAAAAGACGACGAAAAATAATCAATTTCACGTTGCAGATTTGAAAAGCACAACGTTCTGATGCCTTCTGATTTTTCACACGTTTATTCTTTAAATTTTAAATTCAATTGGTATATATATGTCATACTCTTACTCGTTCTGGATCTAAACCTTCCTATTATAAAAATGGCAAACACATTCATTTCCAAGAAACCAAGCTCGTGCGTGGAATTTCTACGATAACAGCAAATGTTCACCAGGAACTAGCTTTACATCGTACTTTCATTAAGTGTCCATACATGTGACTGAAAGCTGAAAGCTCTTGAGGGATATACAAATAGTTTGAGGTAACGAAGGTGTTCGAGTTATTCAAAAATAAACCAACACCGAAAGCCCTCGAGAAATTTACAAAACAGTTTGAGTTAATGAAGGTGTTCGAGTTATTCGAAGATAAATCAATACTGAAAGCTCTCGAGGGATTTACAAAACAGTTTGAGTTAATGAAGGTATTCGAGTTATTCGAAGATAAATCAATACTGAAAGCTCTCGAGGGATTTACAAAACAGAGGTTAACGAAGGTGTTCGAGTTATTCGAAGACAAATCAATACTGGAAGCTCTCAAGGAAGGAGGGATACACAAAAATAATTCGAATTAACTGCGAGTTCAAATTACACACACGTTCGTACATCAAGAAACACTGTTGTTGTTGTTTCAAATTGTTGTTTCCTCAAGCAGTATTTTGTCTTTTGGCTGCCAACTTAAAACTGTACCAATGCCATATTTACAGACTTTGCTCGTAAGTGGGGTAAAAATATTATTCACCTAAAAAAGTTTAGTGAAACAAAATTTGTTCCCATAAAAATGTTGGTTGTAAAATGGTTTCATTTGGCCCCAACCGCAAACATAACTAATTTCCGATCGCTGATAGATAGCCAAGCATGATTTTCTTTTTGTGCAGTAAGTTTCTGCAGACAGATTTTTGTCACACGGCATTGAGCATGCAGCATACACTTGACATTTGGTCAAGGACAAGAATTGAAGTGAAAGTATGGTACATTCGATGTAACTGTTCAAGGTCGTACACTTGATAATGATCTCTTTTGTGGTTCCTCTCCAACGAAATTTTCCCAGAGCTTTTTTCGACGCGCGACTGAACCAGACTTTGCAACTTCATCTCTCTGCAAAAAATTAAACAACTCGTTTAGGCCTTGAAATAATAAGGAACTAGTGTGCTTTGGCGGAAAGGTTGAGAGAAGGAAAGGTTTAAGGTAGAGGTGTTTGTATGTGGGAAAAAAGCTTTTTATAATAAACTCAAATATAGAGCAAGAGTTTCCATGCTTCAGCTGAACCAAGCCATAAATGCGAAGATTGACATGAAACAAAACAAAGAACCACACACATTCCTACTCCTGAGCATCGGGTCTGATGTTAACATTCTAGCAAGGATGCTCAGGGCTGGCGGTGGGGGTAACCCCAGTTTAAATACTTCTAACTGCCAAAATCTGATCCGCTAAACTACACTCAAGACTATGTTCAAAACTAAACACTGAAAAGGCTGTGTTCACTAACAAAACAAATAAAATCCATGTAACCTTTCGTAGATCGGATTCATAAATCAATGTGACCTTTCATCAAGATCGGTTACGGCGATACGCCAACCAGAACTCCATCGTATCTTGCAAACACAAGGTTATTTTATTAAAGATATTCTACTCATCCAACGAGAAAGACTACGTATCGTTAAACACCACGTACCTTAAAGTGAGTAAGTAACTTCGGGTTTTTCTTGTCTTCTAATTCTCCAATCTTTGAAACAATCGTATCTTGTTTTAGTTGTAAATCCGACCAACGTTTCCACGAATCCATTTCTCTCCTTCCCTTTCGCCTCTCGACTCCGTCTTTAGTGAATACCATATCGGTTAAATGCAAATCGGACCAACGCTTGTTTTTGTCTCGTTTCAGTTGGCTTTGTTCGAATACTTCTTCGGAGCGTCTTCGTGCTACAGACATCGGCTCTAAAATAAAATGAAATAAAATTTAGTGGTAGAATACAATTAACACTTTCACCCGGGAAAAACAATATGGCCTATTGCTAAACAATGCAAAAAATCATAATTTCAGGAAGTAAGCGACCGACCATTAAATATTAAATATGATTTTTTCAAATTGAACTGGTTAATGCAAAATAGAACTTACGTGGAGTTCGCCTGTGAAAGAACAGATCCGAATTCTAAAAATACTCCAGGTATAGCGAATTTTTCCATTTTATTACGTTTTGAAATATCTATGGGAACAAGCTATGAAATTTCATTCCTTTCCAATCTGTTTTTACGATGTCCAATGGAATTAAAATTTACATATTGTGTTCAAAATTCATTAAAAACACCCGTAAATCAAGTACTAAAACTGAAGTATTATCATACAACAGAAAAAATTGGCTGAAGCTAAACAGTGAATAACGGGGATTTTGCAAATATATGTCAATAAGCGCTATGATCGGAACAGCAATAAAGACCATTTTTAAGGTGCGTGATATGTAAATCAAAATAAAAAAGAAGCAATAATAATTCGTTGTCGAATGCAACGTTCGTTGGCTCCCTTTTGGAAAAACCTCTCCACTAGTACACACCTGATTTTGAAGCTTCAACACTTTCCTTTTCATGTTCTCCTTCAGTTAATTCCTTCATTTCCAGCTTTAGGCCATGCACTTCTTCCTGCAGTTCATCGACTCTCGAATTCTCACTCTCGGTGTTCTCCTCCCGCTCCGCTTTTTGCTTGTAATACTCAATCCTTTTTTCGTATCGATTTATCTGATTTTCAAGTGCTTCTACTCTCGTTTTCGAATCGTTGTCGCTAACAGAAGCAGAAGAATCTGGTTCTTCGTTTACTTCGTTAAAAACATCATCTATTTTTTCAGCTGGTTTCCCTCCTCGTAATTCCGCGACTAAATTTTGTAACTTTTCGATTATACATTTGTAATCGTCGATTTCGGCGAGATGGTCGTTATGTTGATCGCTTAACGCCAATTCAAGTTCGTCGACCCGAGAAGTCAATTCTTTCGTTTTTTGGGATTCCGTCTTCCTGCTGCTTACAGACTGTCGTCGCGCGCTTTCCTTTACGCAAGATTTTAGTTTCTCCTCGTACTCGCTTCTAATTTCCATAATCTGGTTGTCAAAATCCTTCTGTTTTGCTTCAGTCTGCCGTGCGAATTCGGCGAATAATTCCGCTTCTTTTATTTCCCAGTTAGCTTCTGAATTCCTAAGCAATTCTTCTAAAACTCGAATTTTCTTTTGTTGATCGCCACCATCTGACTCATCCCTGCTCTTCTCCTTAATGTTTCGCTCTTCGCTTAAAATTTTAGACTGCTCTAATTTCTGATTCATTTCTCCTCGTAGCACCTCAATTTGTTTTTCATATTCCTCTGCTTGTGCAGCTAATTTCGCCTCAAAATCTTCCTTCTTCCCTGACAACAAACCCTCCAACTCCTCGATTCTATCATGCAACCGATCTAACGACTCCAATTTCTCATTTTGACTTCGCTCTTCAAAATCTACAATATCTTTATCGTGCTTTACTTTCATCTCATCTATGATTTCCTCAAGATTCAACACCGTATCAGTCATCTCGCCGATAGCAATTCGCTTCTCTTCGTGCACTTTCATCGAAAACATCTCCATTTCCTTCAGCGAATTATCTCTCGACGTTTCCAGCTCTGTCTCCAAAGTTTTCAATTTCTTTTCTAAATCTTCGTTCACTTTCACAACTTCGTGGATCGCCTCTGAATTATCTTCGTTCTTATAAACGTCCATTTCAAGCCGGTGTTTTCTCTCCAATTCCTCAAGCTCTATCTGCATTTGAAAAATTTTCGTTCCCATCTCCTCGTTGCGTCTCAAACCAAAGAAATTATTCGACTCGAGCCTCTCAATCGTCAGCTTCATTTCGCCTCGTTCCATTTCAAAGTCAGCAATGGCTTGGTCGAGTTCCTTCCTAAGAGCTTGAGTCTTGTTCGTCAGTTCTAAAATGGCTGTCGATGCTCCTCCATGATGTAAAGCCTCAATGACAGTCAACATATCTCGCTTCATGTTCTTCATTTCTTTTTCGCATTCGAGTTGTTTCGAAATCAGTTTCTTGTCGTAATCTTTTCTGATTTCTGATAAACCTTCTTGGGACGCAAGAGAATTTTTTCTGCTACTCATTTGACTGCTTAGGACATTCCCTTCCTGCAATAAATATTAAAATGTCAAACGTGTAGCAGAAATCCAGTTAACCGGAATTTAAAAAAAACCTATTTGATGATAATTCAGAACTATTAGAATGATAACATGGATAAAAAACAGATCTCTCATAGAAATGCTAAATTTTACTCCGATTTTAAGCTTTTTAAAACGTTTTAAACTTCTTTAAACTCTTTCCAAATCAAAAGAGACATACTATTTTTATTTTTGCTATTTGGGTGCCTTGGAATCATCGAAGAAGGGTGTCTCTAAATCAATGTTATTCTTTCGGGCATCCTTCTGCCTTATTTTTATGGCCTGGTAACAAACAGAAGCTGCAAAATAACCTAACAAAGGGAGGAAATTTTTAGTCCGGCATTTTAAAATAGTCTTATTGATGTGATCAAGATAAAATTTTATCTTGTTGTGGTGAGATGTGTCACGCACAGGAAAATCAAATTACAACAACTTTAAATTGTTAACCTCTAATAGCGCAATTGAATTATTATTAACTTAAATTATGACGAATACTACATACGAAAAATAGTCGTACCGACTTCTTGCGATTCATTAAACGAGAAAACGCGCGGAAATGTAAATAATTAGGTGCTTCCAGGAAACACCGAATAAGGTATTTGTTTACCCATGGTTTACCATTCCGCTTCACATGAAAAATATTATGTAATTGACACTTTATAAAAGGGTTATAAGTCTTAGAAACAATTCTTGTCGGCGTTTTAGCAAACTCTTGATCATAAAGCGTATAATAAACAGTTTTATAACTTTTAACGGATATGCTTTACTACAACTGCATTGCTATAAATAAGACTGCAGCAGAAATCAGCATCATTCATGGCAAGTTTCGCTTCAAACAAAGCAACAAAGCAAATTTTACATTGACAGAAAAGCATGGCAATGGAAAGACGTTTCATCGTTATTTGCATGGTAATCCTGGGCTTAACTGCAATTGGTACACAGGTAAAGGGGTTTTCTGTCCACTTTTTGCTATATCGTGTAGGATTGCGCGTGAGTGTATAATGATTTTGCTTCAGATGCTGTAAAAATATCAAGCAAACCTAAAAGTATATCATAATGGTGAAGCTGATAGGCCAGCCTCTTTCCGTTTTCTTGATATAATGTGGCAGTGTTGGAGAAAATTTATGAATATAGCATCCACTGATGCGGTCAGCGTCAGATTATACTCGAGATAACGACACACACCATCTCTAGATATATAACAAATACCAGTAATTAATTTCACTCGTTTATTTTGAAATTGCGATCTTTAGAAATTTTGATTTGTAGATTAAACATGCGATTTCTTGCTTCTTTATTGCCTCTAATTTATTTATTTACTTTTTCTCTAAATTTAGGCACATGTAAAATGTCAGAGATTTATGCCATGCCGCAGTAGAAATGAATGTAAGCCATGTAGTATGAATTGCAATCTCTTGGATCCAAACACCAAACCGTTGCAACGGTTTTGTACCTTTATTACTAACCAGTTACCTTCCGAATTGATTCTTGAAAAATGGACAAAAACAGGCAATAAGTTTCCAACAAGAAAACATAAATTGACATAACTATACATTTTTGTAATCCCTATTACCTTGAATGTAATAATTTCTATCTATTTTTTACTTTGTTTCCATGGCAACCAATAATGTCCCATGGCAACCAATAATGTCCCATGACGTTCTTCAATTTTTGTTATAAAGTTATAATTTTTTTGTCTTTAACAATGAGTATGTTCACAAAATAGTTTCTTTACCTCCCAAACAATATTTTCTGAATTCTCCATTTGTTTGGGAGTAAAATGGTCACAGTTAGTAAACCTTATCTTAGATTCTGGGGAAACAAGGTAAATGTTGTACACGAAGGGTATTCTTGACCTTGTCACATTCTTCATCTTCCAAAATTCTTGATGATGGGACCACCTCGTCCAGTATTGGATGTAATTTGCCCTCGTAGGCCCTCCTCATCTTCAAAATCACACACAAGAATATCGTGTAAGTCATACACCTCATACACCTCTTACGAATCGTGTTGATGCGGCTATCTTGTTTGTTTTGAAGGTTTAATCCGATGTAACAATGGCAGACACAAAACACAAGTACTTCATGTACACCTCTCCTGCAACACTAAAACTTCGGAAATAGCCTTACATTTGTAGGGAAAGAGTTAAAGGGGATGAAAATAACGATGTTGAATTTGCAAAATAACCCAACAAGCGGTAGAGTAATTTAGCGAACAGGCATCCCAAATTAACAAGCTTGATGTAATCTACTTGCTGATTAACATATGGCTTACTTTAATTTTAATATTATTGATTATTACTATGCCATTGTTTGATCACATGAATATTACTATACCATTGATTGATCACATGAATATTACTATACCATTGATTGATCACGTGAATATTACTATACCATTGATTGATCACATGAATATTATTTATTGATCGCATGTTGATCACAAGTTGAATAAGTAGACCTCGTCATTATTCTCAAATTTGAATGAAATAAGAATAAATTTGAATGAAATAAAAATAAATTTAGCGAGCATCAACAAGTTCTGTAACAACAGTGAAATCGACACTCTACTTTCAAAGCGATTATTCATTGAAGACAAAGCGAATTCCTTCAACCTGAAAATCAAAACATTGGGTTGACCACAGGTTGCTTATCCTGATTTTCCGTCTCACACTTCGTCAAACGTTTTGCCTTCCTTTTTGGGCACCCGGTATTCTCATATTTCAGGTATTTTTGTGCATACCCTGCATATAAAAAATAACATACCTCTGGATCTTCATTTTCGTTGTATTTACCAGACTTGAACACTTCAGTTACGGTAAGCATGTCTCTTATTGTCTCCTCCATTTCATATTGATGAGCTTCCTGAAACATAAAGAAAATTTGTAAGGTTATCACCTAAGATGAAATATGCCAGATGACCCCAAAAAGAGTTTCCCTCTTTAACAACTCATATAAAATCCAGTTGTTGGCCGATTGAAGTTATTTTAACATCATTTCATAGCGTCAACAATAACAAAATTATGAATTTTGTAAAATGGGGCAGTTTTAAAAAGTACAAAAAGCAGCAAAATGAGGTTACAAAATGACCATCTTAGTTTTAAATAATTAAACATATGACTAATATGGGAGTTTTTTCGTGGCTTACGAGCATAAATTTCATTTCCTGTGACACTTGGGACGTCTTTTCATCTATTGGGAATAACTATTTTTACCATTCCCTATTTACTATAAAGGGGTATTCTCATTGTTTCATGGTTGAAATCCCCTTTAAGGTATATCCGCATATTTGATCTATTTTAAATATTTGATTTATTTTAAGTTTAAATACTTCCATTTTACATGAGCGACCAAAGAGAGAAACTTTTTTTTGTCTCACCCGGTGTATATATATAGAAAACGCAATATTAAACAAATCTGAAATATCGAATCATTATTACAATCAGTCTATTCTATTTGATGCATTAACAGTATCTACTACAAGTACGAAATTAGAACGTGCAGAATTGGAAGCACAAATATATACCAATTCGAAATAGATATCTACATCAAAATACCGAGTGGTCGTAGTCCGAAGAATTTCTCTGCGTTTGCAAAGTTATTAATTCTGTTTTTGCTTGAATTTGATGTTGGAGGAACAGAGGCAAATATTGTAACAATAGTGGAATTGACAAGCCAATCTCAAAGCGATTATCCACTGAAGACACACAGAATTCCCTCAACCTGAAAATCAAAACATAGGGTTTACCGCAGGTTGTTTTGATTTTCTAGCTGAGAGAATTCGCTTTGTCTCTGATGGATAATCTCTTTGAAATTGGCGTGTCACTTTCACTATTGTTATAAAATTTGCCTCTGTTTATTTGAGGCTTCAATTTATAGTGTGATACCTCGTTTGCAAAAACCTACAAAATAACCACTCATATTCAATAAAATAAAAAATAAAATTTTTAAGGTGTAGTACATGCAAAACAACTTAATTTATTTGAGAAACTCACGTTGAAATGTTTGTCAATGTTTGTCAATGTTTGTCAATGTTTGTCAATGTTTGTCAATGTTTGTCAATGTTTGTCAATGTTTGTCAATGGGCCACATGGCCCTTCCTGGGGTGAAAGGGTTAATGTTGACTCTTATTTTAGTATAGCTCAGGGATTAACTTTGTAGATTTCAGCAAGAAAGGCATCAAAATTAACCTTCTTACAGCAACGACGAGCAAAGGCAAACTTATCATAAATAGATATCCTACATAGCATCGTTTTGAGTAATTCCAAGTTACTCAAAAAAACAAAATTACCTTTTCAGCGTCAAGCTCTTCTTCAAATCGGATTTTTTGTTCTTCTTTTTCGGCTACCAACCTTTTCACTGTCTCTTCAAGTTCAGTCAGTTCATGTGTATTGGCACTATCGCTCGATTTCACAGATGCCTGGAAAAACATAAGTATATATATACAATTAAAGTTTCTGTACCATTGACTCAAACTTGCTCTTAAAGACTCATTGCTAGCCAGCAGCCTTTGCGCACCTACATAACAACAAAATATTGCAAAAACATTTTCACAGATAGTGAAAGCAAATTAATACGGTTCTCCAATAAAGATGGATGCAGTAAACAAACTAATCTTGACCATCAAGTGAAGAAACACGCCCTTTCCCTCTGCTGATAAGTGGTTACGAGGCCAAAACTTACTTTCAGATAACACAAAATTCGTCAAAGAAATGTGCCATGGGTAATTTTCGCCGCAATAGCCACTGGCTAGCGATGGGTCTTAATGTCTGAAGAACATTTACGTCTGTAAAATTGACCTTTATTCAATTTGTTTTGCTTGGCAAATGTAATTATTTACAGTTTTTTTTAAATCATTAATTAAAGGTACAACCGACGTTACTTTCTGTAGAAATTCATACTAATTTGAGATATTTTAATCGTGTTACCGTGATACTTGATACTTTTAATCGTGTTACCGTGTCAATCGTTTAATCGTGATACCTGGCCGTGCTACCCCCTGCACGATAAAATTGCACGATAATATTATTTGCCTGGTCCGATGTAAATTATACCCCGTTCATATTGAAACTTAAACAAAATGACTTTGTCACATTCATGGGGGAAAAATGAAACAACAAAGTTATCGATCTAAAAATGGGGCAAATATACAAGACCACCTGAAGTCTCTTACAAGAAAAAATAAATGTGGGCCTAGAAGAAATTGAGTAAACGGCTTCCAAATGTGTCCTTCGCCTCAGCGCAACCAACAAAATTTGCATAATAAAAATAACAAACAAGGGCTTCCAAGCGTCAGGTTTCAGTTCAAAAATATTTGGCAAACTTCAATTTGTGAATCAAGAACAGGAACAACAAAGAGAAAATTACTTCTACAGCCGCGAATGAAATGAAAAGTAACTTACAGCAATAACTCTGGTCATATCTTCCTTAAATTCCTCGATTTCTTTGAAATGCTCTTCGTCTTTTAATTTGAGTTCGTCAGTGAATTGTTTCCTTAGTTCTGCCAGCTCAATTTCCAATTCCTGCACCCTTTCCAACATTTCCATGTCACTTGATTCATTTGCAGGTTTCTCGTTACAATTTTCACCCGCGTCATTGTTTTGTCTGGAAATAAAAATTGAATAAAAATGTTAAATGGTTTTATCAGTAAAAAACTGAAGATATGTTTACAAGGAGGGTGGAATATCCTAGCTCCAGGATCCACTTCTTCTCAGCTTCAGAAGGAAGTTCCTAATCCACCTTTCCAAGATAAGGCCATACCAATATGGAAATTTTTAAACGTCAGAGGTATAGTATTTTGGTTCTCGAATAGAACTTTCCGGAAACAGAGCCTAGTCTTGAGGCTAGTGCTGTGTTTCCACTGGGAATAGTGATTCTTGCCTTTTCTCTCTCAAATAACCCAGAAGGCATCGAAGTTTATACGTTTTTTGTACTTATGGGAATTTTATCATCGCTGATAGCGAGGCTAGTCCTGTAACACAATTAACGACTTTTATTTCCGAAAAGGTTTATTGAATTCTGCCACCAATGTTCGACAACCAGTTCGAC
Source organism: Phacellophora camtschatica (assembly GCA_036873815.1). Taxonomy (NCBI): domain Eukaryota; kingdom Metazoa; phylum Cnidaria; class Scyphozoa; order Semaeostomeae; family Ulmaridae; genus Phacellophora; species Phacellophora camtschatica. Next base: position 28,614 of record JAYJMH010012225.1, on the reverse strand, counting down.
AACCAGTTCCTACATTTCTACGTACATGACTGTCAAAATTATAGTGATTTGAAGCTTAGAAGTGTGAGCGCTTTGACCGTGAAAATGATGTTAGGACAAACATCTGTCCAAACAAAACTATAAACTTAAAATCTCTGAATTGCTATAAATTTGATAAAAATGTACGAAGAGAAATGCTAATAAACTTAAACAACACTGATTTTTTTTCAGGGATGCACTTACACATATGGGCCTACTGGGCGCGGCTCCCCTGAAATTCTCAAGATTAGGAGGGCCTCGAATTTTGTAAATGTAATGCGCCTCTGGGTATATTTTTCCTAATGAGTTGCTGCTAGAGATGACAGAATCTTGCAAGAGATAATTTTCTTTTCCGTACAAATTCGTACGAATACTCAAGACGATGCTGGCAAGCAAATTTGTCCCTACGTGACATTGGAAAAGGCAGTTTAGATCAGATTTTGGCCTAGATTTCAAACATAGTTCTTCTTTCTACACTTGCTTTGTTGTTGAATCAGATCGACTAAAAATGGCAAAAATTGCAACAAAATGTTGTTGTATGTCAGCATCATCATATAGATTTATTTACGTACATCGATAATACTGTGTCAATATTTATACTAAAGACGCAAGTGAGAGATGACAAGTATGTTTCTGTGTCATCAAATCAAGGAAGTTATTTTGGAAATGTTGACAATCAATGAAATAAAAGGTGGCTATTTATGGAAACGCACTCCAAATCAATGGTAGCATGTGGTGATATCTCAATATAAATGCGTTTATCTCAAAATGTCCCCCTTCTCTCTCTCCCTCCTCAGAATTGCAGCGCAAAATACTGACGGACACATTTTCCTTCTTTGTTACATCCAAAAAAAACACAGGATGATTTTGTACGCAAATCACAAGTTGATATCTGCGCTATAATTGGCTCATCATGATTTACAATTATCCTATGCTACATCCACAGCTTAAACCCTTTCAACCTGTCACCGATACAGCAAACAACGTAAAATGTATTTTCACGAGGCAAATTCGGGTAGAACATTACGTTAATTTAAGCTATTATTTCGACGTAAGTTTATAATGTAAATTAATTTATTTTTGCAAATGCTACCCCCTGCAAGATAATATTTGCATAGGATTTTCCTGTTTATAGCAGAAACAAATCCGGGCGTGAAAGAGTTAAAAACTCATACATAAAGAAAAAATCGTTGGTAAATTTTTATGACAAACTTTTGATTTAAACAGAATAATGTTGAAGAATAATACTATGGAAAGTATAAGGTTGAACAATTTCACCCATATTAACAACCTATTATTAAGTGTCCTTTATAATATCATACAACAAATTATTGTCGTTTTGTTGTCTGCTGGCGCGCTGTGCTCACGGAGATCAAGAAGACGTTGCTGCTTGTTCCAACACAAGATAGACTCGCCCTAAAATCTCTCCCACCCGTGAGAAGTAACCGCCAATGAAACGGCAACAACGGCGAGAAAAAAGAAAAGTCTCCCCTTCCAAAAACTCTCCCATTTTCCACTTTCATGTTCCTTTCACTTGTCTTACTAAAATGACACAAGATTATTTTCCTTTACCTCTGATGAGAACCGGCAGCGTCTTTTTTCCAACATCCGTATTTTTTCCTGACGTACTCCGGATCCCTTGGTGGTGGTTCCGTTACCGCTCGCTTTCCCGGCCGGACCACTTCAACTTTATGAATGACCATCGCGATGTGTAATTGCACAAAATTTCAAATATCCGGTAAGTGAGCTTTTTGTAGGCCTATACACTGTCGACTGAGTTTCTTGTAGGCCTATGCACTGTCGACTGAGTTTCTTGTAGGCCTATACACTAAGTGAATATCTTGTAGGCCTATACGCCGATTGAGCTTCTTGCAGGCTTATACACTGTTCAACAGAATCGTCTTTACTAATCATGCAAATCTCTTACATTCACATTTATTATGCGCATCTATGTAAATCTCGACGATTCCCTTTGGTAAAAGATTGGTCAACACATCTAAATAACACTTTTCTGACGTAGTCAGTTTACAAGTTTCTTGAATATTCAGTCAGCAAGTTTATTGAAAACAAGCTATTGACAGGAAGAGTCTGGTTTCGAAATATAGAAATTGCCAAATTTGTTTACAAAATATTAGTGTTTGACGTTTCGCTGCTTTCTGAAATCAACAAAGAGTCTTAAAGTCTCGTTTCGAATTCAATTGAACTGAATTAAGAAATAATGAAATCGACGTATTCTTTATTTCGTCTAAACAGCTCTTTCTTAATTCTTGCACATCCATGAATAGTCACCCAAAAAGAATGTAATTATCATCCAAAACAGGAGGTCTCTTCTTATTCAAAAATGAAATATCACAGCGATGTATTCTTTATTTCCCCAAAACAAATTTTATCTTCAAAGACAATGTCTCTTCCTTCTCAACATCTACCGAGGAAATGAAATCATTACCACATCGACGTATTCTGTCTCATCAAAACGAATCACGAACCAACATGTTATTACACAAAACAATTTCCCAATTGCTGCTGCAACGTTCATATACGTGTGTTAACTCCGAATTTGTAAATCTGAATTACATTCCGTGGGTTTAAAGACCAAATATTAAGCTTGCAGCTTTGACCTTCGACTTGTCACACTGAGATAAGCAGCCCACAAACTCGCACTTTGGAGTGAGGTCATTAAAACAATAGCCAGACAATCAATTATCTCTCACTTTGACCCGCTGCGATGCAATATTAAATTAACAGATATATTGTGATCACCTATCAACGAACGAAGGACGAGGAAAAAAGTTGGCTTGTTGAGTCAACAGAAGGCCAGCCGAATACGATCACTATTTGTTGAATCATACATCAATCTACGCGCAAAACCAGAATTAAGATATAAATCTATTTTGCGTTCAGATTGCACTGGTGTAAGTTACACCTTAAATCTATTTTGCGTTCAGATTGCACTGGTGTAAGTTACACTTTAAATCTATTTTGCGTTCAGATTGCAATGGTGTAAGTAACACTTTAAATTTATTTTCCGTTCAGATTGCAATTGTGTAAGTTACGCTTTAAATCTATTTTGCGTTCAGATTGCACTTTAAATCTATTTTCCGTTCAGATTGCACTCGAGTGCAAGTTCAAATACACTGAAATATGAGTACATTTCAAAATAAAATACACATAAAAGGAGCAGGGTTACCCTATAACTAGGGTTACCCTCGCACAAGGGTCAAAGTTAGCAAAAACAACCCTGGCAGCTGGGTCAACTTATGCGAACTGCATGGAGGGAGCGGTGAGGCTTCGCATCGTCAATACTTCAGAAAACAGTTGAAGTTGCCCTTGGGCATTCGAGTTATCCCTAGCAGAACGTTCACAAGGAGAAAAGTTGACTCAGCTGTTAGGGCAACCCTACCTCCCAGCTAGATTGACCCTAGTGCTAAGGTTACCCTAAAATGCTTGTAAACAATCCCTATAGAGATCTTTGCAGGCCCTATCATCTACAGTGAACGTAATTCAGTATATTGCATCGATTAAGCTGAAAGATATTATGTATATAAATATTACGTCATTATATAAACATTACTCACAGCTCTGTTTGCTCCTCCGTAGTTCCTTCATGCACAGCAGACGAATCTATTCCATCTTCATCGTCTAAATCTTTCCTTTTCAAGTTCCCTCTTACATCCACGATCTCCTTCTCATGTATCTTCGACAGCAACACTTTTTCCTCTTCGTAACCAGCAGTTATCTTGGCGATGTCAGATTCCAAATTTAAGATTCTCAAATTGAGAGCTTCGTTTTCAATCAGTAATCTGTCTCTCTCTAATTCAATCTCCTTTTCTCTCACAGAACTTTCATTGTCCGATTGATCTGACAAACTGTCCTCCCTCTCTTTCCCTGAGCTCCCTTCTGGGGGCACACGTTTCCCATCACTGTATCTTGACTCCTCGATGACATTTTGAAGTTCTTCGATCTTTTCTCTGCTCTCCGACATTGAACATTCTAATTCTTTAATATATGCACTCGTAACGTCGACTAAATGTATTATATTAGCACGCTCTTTTTCTAATTCCACAGCTTTTGACTGCATCGAGTTGTGCGAGTCAGTCAGTTGTTTTTGCATTGATTCGACTTTTTGTTGCACTAACAAGACCTCGTCTTTCAGATCATGCCCCATTCCTGCAAAAATATTTACAGAGTGAATTTCAGAGTGAAACTAAATCCACGTTTTACTTTGCTTTTGAGAGAAACCAAATGTTACTTCGTTTTTGAGCAAAACCAAATTTCACTTAGTCATGCGAGTGGATAATATTTTTAAATTGTTTCTATTACGTTGTTTTAGCTAATTGGAATAAATGCGAAATTTCAAAGAATATATACGCTTTTTTGTAAGAGCAAGCTTTTTTAGGGCTGATGTTTGGCTTTCTCAGAAATTACTTACGTTACAATGACATTGATGCACGTTTTTTATGAGAACAACCTTTATAAGAATTAAAAGTAAATGCAGGCGTTGAGCACTTGACCTGAAACACACATTAAAAATGTTTTTGAGAAGGGTGCGGGTAGCAAGTTTGTGAAAATCAATCCAGAAATAAGAAATCGAAGCTAGCTTTTGTGTGAAATCTTTACAAACGCGAATAGGAACAATCCCAGGGGGCGGTACTATCAAACTCGGGTAAGGGGGCGTGTCCAACGAAATATTGAAAAATATAAGAGGGCGTGTCCAAAAATATAACAGTATGGCGCATTTTATGATGCAATTTTGCTGCCTATAACATCCATTTATTAATCTTTCTATTCTATTTCTAACATTTTACCCAAAAATATAAGATTTCAAATTTTCAGACCCAAAAATATTTTTTGATGAAACATTTTCAGATCCAAAAGTAAATTATCGAATCGGAAATCTCCGATCCAAAAATATAGAACACACCCCCTTACCCAAATCAGGTGGTACTGCACCACATGGGGGAACAATCTCAAAATTGCAACACGCAATCACAGTTTTATACATCATTACGCACACAAAAACACCAGGAAACGTTTCTGATTTCCGTTCGAGAAGAGATTTTCTTCTCCAACTTAATTTTGAGAGTTATTTTCAAACAAACTGTTGACATTTCACAGTCTAAGAAATAAATTTAGCAACTACCAACAACTACCCCGCTGAAATTTACGTACGAAACAAAGACTACCAACTGATATGTGAAAATATAAACAACATTTCATAATTTTATAATTATAGCAACATTGACTGAATTTCCGTGCAGTTTTTACTTTCTAGAATTTGTTAAATTTTATTAACAAGGAACTGTTTTTCTCGGTATTTTTAGCAAATGCGTTACTCTTATCTCTCTGTTCTGCTTGAAGCAACGAAATTATGAAATATTCAGTGTGTTATAAATTTGACTTTTGAAATCATATTCTCGAAGATGAAAACACAATTTTGAGTTAATAAGGCCATATCACCACGAGGTAAAAAAATCGATAATGATTCATAAACGGACAAACAAAAGAACAAAAGCGAAATTCAACGAAAACCAGATCTGAAAATAAGTGTTTGCTTTCCGTTCGTTATCAACTCAGCAGATTGGCTATTAAGCGTTCCACGAAACGACCAAGACAGATTGCTTAGGCTAAAAAATATTCGCTTATGCTCTTAAATAAATCGCTTCAGATCCATAATTTCGTAAGCGTTTGCTAAGCGTAGGATGGACACGGTCCCTAACTGTTTATTATTTAACAGTACCTTCATGACTTAATCAATAAATTTGTCATTGGGAGTAGAATTAATGCAGGTATTTCAGCCTGCAGTTCTTAAAAGTGCAAGAATTTGATATGCGGGCCTATATAAGCACTAGCTTTAAAAGTTGTAGAGGACAGGATATGTAAATACCCTACGGGGTGGGGGGGGGGGGGAGAAGGACAAAAAATACGATCCCCTTTGCAGGGCTGCTTTTAAACCGTGACTCAAAAAATGTCAAGTAGTATACAGAATGATGTCCGCCGAAGGGCAAATTTAGAGTTTGGGATATCAACCAGTCGTCTGCAATAAAAAAACTGGAAAAAAATAGCCTTCATCCGTGAGTTTTCAAGTTAATTAAAAAATCACCATTTTTTTCCAGTCCACATTTTGACATTAAAACAACTTGCTTGCTTTTCAAATTTTAAACTTCAAAGGCACCATTAAAGAAAGCAGGTTGTTTTAATGTTAAACAAGGACTGAAAACAAATATTATTTTCAAACTAATTTGAAAGCTCACGAATCAAGGCACTTTTAATATCAAGTTTTAGACTGGCAGCAAACGTAGTCGCAAATAACTGGATGATATCCTAAACTATAAGTTTGCTCTTTGGACGTCATTTTATGTACAATTTGAGATTTGCAGTCTCGCAGATTCCAAACCACAGCCTTGCAAACGGATAGTTTTTCTGGGGTAGCCTGGTATAGATTATTAGTGGAACGAATGAAGATTAGTCCGACTCACAGGCGGTACATAAGCGGAAACAATAAATCAAATGAAAAAATATTACACACCCAATTTAGATTGTAGCCTGTGGGCAAGATCAACGACTTGCTGTTCGCTGTCTACGTATTTCCTTCCAATATCATCAAGCTCTGTTTTATATCCATTCTTGGTTTTTTCTGATTTCGCAAGAACTTCCATGGTTTTTAAAAGCTCCTCCCTCAAACCAGAATCGACATCATGCGTCAATAATGACTCCATATCAGCTGCTTCAGATTGGGCACTCATTGTTTTCGCGGGTTTGGCAGTAAACGTTTCTTCGAGTTGGGCAGTTATTGTTCCTTCCGGTTGGGTAGCTATCGTTTGTTCGGATTGGGCAGTTATTGTTTCTTCAAATTGGGTAGCTATCATTTGTTCGGATTGGGCAGTTATTGTTTCATCAGTTCTTATTGCAACTGTTCCTTCAATTTGGGCTGTTATTGTTTTTTCTGGCATAGCAGATACCGTTTCCTCAGATTGGACAGTTATCGTCTCCTTAGATTGGGCACTTATTCTTTCCTCAAGTTGGGCAGTTATTGTTTCTTCGGGTAAGCAAGCCATCGTTTCTTCGGTCGATATATCATCACAATGGGCAGTTATTGTTTCATCCGTCAGAACGTTATCGTTTTTATTTTCAGTTAACGAAGATTTTTCGCAATCACTTAAAGCAGTAATAGGAGCTTCTTGCATCTCCGCCAACTTAGTCCGTAATTTAACATTATCATTTTCCAAATTTTTAAACAAACTATCTTTTTCAGTAAATAACTTTTGCAGCTGATTAACGATTTCCAATTTTTCTTTCACAACTGACTCTTTCTCCATTAATTTATCAGTCAATTTTCCAATCATGGCTGCACTTTCTGCATTCTCAGCACTATTTTCCTCAACAATCTTACCCAACTCCGCACATGTCTTTTCCAATTCCGAAATTTTCAGATTCCTATCATTAATTGCATTCTCTTGTTCGACTGTCCTTTGATTAAAATTCTCTAATGTTTCATTGAGCTGAGAAACGTGTTCTCTTAGCTCACTCATAGCTGCCTTCCCGTCCGTTTCAGTTTGCTTCAGATCTTCATTTTCTTTTTTAAACTTAGCACACTCTTCCTTCAAATTCACCTCTAATTTTCCCCATTCTTCTTTTTCAGTTTTAAGCTGACCGCACTCTTCTTTAAGTTTCGTCAGTTGAAATGTGTCGTGTCTGTGGTTTGTCCGAATCGTATCCAATTCGTTCTTCTGTTTTTCCTTCAGCTCTGTTATGTCGCCATATAACTTATCCTCCTCCGCAATCAACTTGGCCTCCAAGCTCTGCACTTGACTTTGCAATTCTTTAACATTCGCCTTCCCATTCTCTCCAATCTCCTTATCATTCTTTGTATCGCTGATTATAACCTCCGTGTCCGAACATAACTTCAATTTCTCTTCTAACTCCCCGATCCGTGATTCCAAAACATCTTTTTCCCTGCCCAGCAACCTAACCTGTCCTTCTAAATCAACCATTTTCTCAACTCTCATTTTTGCCTCGATACTGCGCTCCAAACGATAATCTTTCCCGTCATCCTCGTTACCATTATCATCCTCGTCTTCGTCTCCCTCTTCGTCAGAGCTCTCCTCCTCAAAAGTAGTTAACCTCTCTTTCATAACAACCTCGCGTATTTTATATCCCTCTAAATCCCGTTCATGCGCAAACAGCTTTCTCTTGATCTCACTCAACTGCTGCTCCGTATCACGTACTTTTTCCTGCGACGCTTGAAGTTCCTTGGTTCTTCGATCGTACCCTCTTTCGTATCCACGAAGCTTCTCAACTTCGCGTGTCAGTTCGTGTATTTTCAGCTGCCTGTCACTCAGTTTATGCGTTGCATCAGATAGCTTAACTTGAATATCATCTAGAGAACGGCATTGCTTGAAAAGACTCTTATATCGAGATTCAATTTCCTTGTACTTCATTTCAGATTCGTTCAGTTTTTTGTCTTTTTCCAAAAGCGCTGCTTCCGCTTCGCGAAACCGTGAGCGGTAATAATCAACGTAACGGTTACTAACTTCTGGATCGAACTGCAATTGGTTTTCTCCGCTGGTTCCCGACAGTAGTCCATCGATACTGTTTTGCTGTTGATAACCAACTGACGAAACACTACTCTTTCGACTGCTATGATCAGATTCTAATCTCTTCCGTCGTTCTCGCTCCATTTCCAATTCAACCGTCGTGTTCATCAATTTTTCGCTTGCTTCCAACATCTTGCGCTGCGTACTGTTCAATTTCGCCTCTAACTCCTGCAGTAACGTTCGCGTGTATTTCGCCACTTTTGATCGGCTTTCGTTTGCTTTTTCAAGTTCTTTCGATTTTAAAAACAACTCTTTTTCGATTCGTTTCATCTTCTCTCTCAATGTCATGAATTTCGACTCGATATCACAGGTATCCCCACGTTCAGACGACGAATCACTCGATGGACTTAACGACCCCGTCAACCTCTCTTCAGCTATAATTCCCAGAGTTTTTAAATCTTGAATAACAGGTACCCCATCTTGTGTCTCTTTGCCCTCGATTTTTCTATCCTTTCTTTGAGCCAATTCCGTCTTTAAATTGTCAATGTTGGCTTTATGCATGTTTATCGTGTTATTCGCTTCTTCCAAACTTGCCCGCGATTCATTTAGTTCCTTGTTTTGAGAAGTTATTTTTCCACCAAAAATGCCTAATTGTTTTTGAGCCTCGTTTAGCTGGTCTTGCAAATCAATGATTTTGAGCCTGGCCCCGTTCAGCTCCTCGTTAGCTAACTTCCCACCTGACCGTTTCGAAGAGGTAGAGTTCGTGACGTATTCTTTCCAATAATTAACCTCGAGTTCCAATTTTCGTCGTTCTTCTTCCAGTTTTGGGATCTTTTTCACATCCTGTTGAAGCTTCGTGATCTTTGAGTTTAATCCATCGAGCTTCAAGAGTAAAATTCAAGATCAAAGTATAGGGCTATACAAATACGAACCACATTTTCCCAATAAAAAAAACAACAAATTGTTATTTCAAATAAAGCTAAATAACATAAATTTCTGAAAATGTTTGATTGTGACCCCCAAAAACGTTTTAGCCTGATTTCGAAATGAAACCTGAGAAAAACGTTTCTTCATTTAATATGCTGTGTGTTTAGGAATGCTTTGAATTGTAAAAAGAATCGTAAAAACATTTTTTTGCAAAGTGTGCATTTCTTTTCAAAAGCAAATCCCGTCTTTCGGCACCAAAGCACCCCAACTGGAAAAATACAAAACAAAAAGAATCGAGAAAATAAAACAATAAATCTATTAAAAAAGTGAAATTCTAAATTTGGGGATAGGTATGTCGGGCACCGTAATATTTCATGACGGGCATGTGCCCATCAGAGTAGCTTTTGGTGAAAATTTATGAAAACTTGAGTGAAATGGGTTAGTGAAATTTAGGAAAATTTCCCAGGTTAGGGTCTCATTTTGTAGGTTAATTTCATTATTTTGGGAACTTGATTTATCAATAAGTTTGGTGTCTTATCTCGTAAATTTTGCATTGAAGTAGATTAAGTTTTTTTAATTTCTGCCAGCGCATCTCCGTACATCCGAGGAGGGTCATGTGCACTCCCATGCAGATGAAAGTCTACAAAATTACCTGAGAAGGGTCGAATTCCCCTACGACTGGCTCCACATTTGGTTGCTTTGAAACCTTATGGCTTGCTGGCATATGTGTACCGGAATATGTTTTGCTCAACCATGTCTTTGTATTTTGAAGCTGCTGTCGGTTGGCAGCACTCGCACCTGAAAAGGTAATGATACAGTTCATCAAAGTTCGCATTTCTTAAATGTGTCCAGTGGCCCCGAGAAGGTGGCAATCTGCCTCAAAATCAAAGTCTCTGGTTAAAATGAGCCTCGCAATTCTTCTCTCGGGATTAACAGGGATAGAATTATAAGTAAATTTAAATGGGCTTGTCTTGAGTGGAATTTCATTCCTCGCCCACCTTTCACAAAATCGAATCCTTTTAAAATTCCTTTGCAAAATCGAATCCTTTTAAAATCCCTTTGCAAAATCGAATCCTTTTAAAATTCCATTGCAAAATCGAATCCTTTTAAAATTCCTTTCCAAAATCGAATCCTTTTAAAATCCCTTTGCAAAATCGAATCCTTTTAAAATTCCTTTGCAAAACTGCATTGATTTATATACAATATCGTGCGATTTTAGATGAAAATTAAGTTATGGTGGTCATTTTGAGGCAGTGGTTGGATTTTTTGCTAAAGAAGGCGGTAGCTTTACCTTGGGGCGTTCAAATCCTCTCCACAGCCCTGAACGTGCCTGCAAGAAATATTGGTGTCTCTCGTGCGTGGCTGAAATATTCTTTTTATGGTAACAACGGCTAGCTCTCCAGAGCAGATATATACATACGAATTTCATTCCAGCTTGGAAATGGCGCACCTCATTAAAATTAATCAAAAAATAAATAAAACTAAACCAATTCACAGTTATTATGCAAAAATTCTCCTCAAACGTTTGATACTGCTATGCATTTTTGCCTGCATATAAATGTCGTTATGGCTATATTTATATATGTAGATAGCCTTTAGTTATGACAAGAGGAAAAATATGCATAATGTAACCAATATTACGTATTTTGTATGCTTCTTTGTTCCAGTATATTGTCATTAATTAGTTATATAGAACTAATTATTTGCAATACAATTAACTAAAAACATTATGAACAGATTAATATCTAAATAGTATAGATTCTTGATCATCCTGTCGACAAACCGATATTAATACAATATATCTTAGTTCCTCTGCATAGAAAAAAAATTTAACTCCTCGAAAACACACTAGTGACGTGTATTTTTCAAAAGAAGAAAAACGAAAAAACTAAAACGATCTGAAACGAACCCTTTGACAGAAAGTTTTCTTTGCAAATTCATGGTGAACACTTAGAATCATTGTTAATTTGTTTTCACTGTTAATTTGTTCTTTTTCGATGAAATTCACGAAAACTACTAAATATTGTATATACATCAATTATGAGTCGAGTTATGAAATTTTAAAGTTAGCTACAAGCAATAAATTTTACCGGAAGTAGACTACAACATGACATTTCACAAAACTTCAAAAATTCATTAGAACAGAACGAGGGGTCCGATTTTCGAAATGTTTGCTTTGTGTTGGCCACTGGCATTCCATTTTCATGGAAAATGTAAAATTTGCAAGTTTACAGAAGTTCATTTTTTATTCACCTAGTATATATGGCGTCTTTTGAGGAGGCGGATGACTTCATAATAAACTTAAATAAAACCCTTTTGCAAAAGCATACAAGTTGTAACTTACTATAAAGCTCGCTTAATCTCTTGGGAAGAAAGAAAGTTTTACAACAAAATCGAATAACACCACCACTTTGCAAAAACACAAAAAATGTTACTTACTATACGCTCGCTTCATCGGGGAAGGTACAAATGTCGACAAATCCTTCCACCAGTTCTCAAAATCAACCTTGTTCGCTGCCTTCAGGTAAAGCGTGTCTTTTAGTGATTTCAGCCCAAGCGAATTCTCCTCACCAATCTCCAAAGAACCATCGAGCATTCGAACAAAATCCTGGAGAACTGTCGCGCCAATCGATTTGTCACGCATCACCTGCAACAATCATCACATACATCACATACAAACGTTTGTTCAGACCAAAGAAAAACCCATTACAAAAGAAAGATAGAATAATTTGATTAGTGGCTGGGCTTTTGAAGGAAATGCACCACAACTTATCACACTATCACTGGACTTGCTCTAAGTTTATTTCTTTCTTAATCCGAGAAAAGGAGCTGAAGGAGCCTTAGATAAACAAACGAGAAAAGAACCTGAAGCAGGAAATTCTCAGTTCTTAATCTGTATTAAAAAAAATAGACTTGGGGAGAGTCTACACTGTTACATGTAACATGAACTAAAAACTGGTCAGTGAGATCATGGTAGAGATGAGGGCACAACCATTTCTAGATGTATGACACATATTTGTTTTTAAAATACACAGTTCAAAACAACTTACTAAGAACGAACTGTCATATGGTATATATCTAGAGTAGAGAGTGTTTGTGTCTTTGTCTCAATTATGATCTCATATCTACCCATAAAACTCTGAGACAGGCTCAGATTCATGCATGGCGTGGAAGTTAGAATAAGGGTAAATCTAGCTGTCAACATGGTTAAGAGAAGTACTGCGGGTGGTTATGGTAAACAAAGTAAGTATAACAATAATGAATCCAGTTTAATTGTGGTAAACAATGTAACATACAGTGTATTGTTGCATTTTTTTTATTATACTAATGATGTGCTTTGAATTTGCTTGGTTTTCGTTTGTGAAGTAAACTCTTAAATTAGAAAATATTGGAATAAACTCTTAAATAAAAAATAGAAATACTATCGTAGATTCTCGTAATATTGAAGCATAAAACAGAGCATTGAAACTGAGATTTGGTGTAATTCTAAGAGCATCCGCAGATCGAAACTAAAAAGGACTTGCAGGTCATAACAAGGGCAGATTTTGTAACAATAGTGAAATTAACACGCCAATTTCAAAGTGATTAGCCTTTCGAGACGAAGCGAATTCTCTTGAGCAGAAAATCAAAACATGGCTTTGTTTGTTTGTTTTGATTTTCTGCTTGAGTGAATTCGCTTTGTCTTCGATGGCTAATCGCTTTGAAATTGGCGTGTTGATTTCACTATTGTTGCAAAATCTGCCCTTGCTGCATGTCACAGCTACACAAAAGTACTGATAGGCATAAAAAACCAAAATTCCCGCGGGAACACAGTAAATAATAATTATCTCCTCCGCATCAGCCTGGGTTGAAGCTCGTTCAAGATATCTCCGCAGAAAAAACATGCTCACACTTGAAAGCATCACACATAGCATCGTGGGATTAAGAACTGTTGTAAAATTGCCCAATTAACACTTTTAATTTGTCAATTTTATTTCAATTTAAAGTGTTTTTGATTCGTGATGACTTTCACGAATAATTGTTAGAATTCAAAACCAAATCTGTAAAATTGTCTACATTATATTTTCGTTACATTAAAACAATTTTAAATCATAGTGTTATTATTTCAAGTAACAATCCATCAAATATTTTTTCCCAGTGAATTTTCAAAAAACAAAAATGTATTTTAGCGTCACACGGGACGTGGTCATCTTCTTAATTCCTGTGGTCATCTTCTCGATGTGGTTATCTTCTCGACGTGGTTATCTTCTTGAGTTCTTGTAAAATTCAGAATTTAAAAATTTTCCAATTTCAAATGATAATTTGTTATATCTTACCTCGTTATCTTCAATCGGAAATCCTTCGAATTCGCCAGACGAGTACAAAATGTACCATCTCTTTTCCCAATTCTGAAAAAGGAACAAAAAGAACAATATCAACAATTAGACAAAAAGAACAATTGGAGTAATACGAAAAAAGAAAAACCATACAGTTGAACATCTTTAAATCAAGCTCGCTTGAGATTTCAGTTTTGATTTGGCTTTGGATAGACCGAACACTTTCCTTCAATCGAGCTGTTTTGAATATCCTTTGAGAGATTTCAGTGTTGATTTATTTTGTACAGCTCAAACACCTTCATTAATTCGAACTGTTGTGCATATCCCTTGAGAGATTTCAGTGTAGATTTAGCTTTGGAAACCTCCAACACATTCGTTAAGTCAAAATGTTGTGTATATCCCTTGAGAACTTCCAGCATTCCTTTAGTTTTGCATAACTCAACCAATTTAATTTACTCGAACTGTTTTGCATAGCCCTTGAGAGCTTTCAGCGTTGTTGATTTAGTCTCGGCAAGAATTAAGAAATGAAATAAAATCTATGCACAGATATACAGACTTTCTTGCTATATATAATTCTTGCTATATTTTCGTATTCAATTGCACAAATCTAAAAGCAACAAAATTTATTCTATGTATTTATTTAAACCTAAAAGCAACACAAATCAAAACGGCTAGGCCCACTCAAGTAGCGGTAAAAGAAACGTGTTGGATTATTCTTCTAAAGACAGCTGTTGTATTTCCCGAAGTTTAGGCATTTTCAGAGTCAAGAAAATATGACAGTCCTTCGACCACTGGCCAGAAAAAATTTGATGAATGCTATTTTCGAAGTAAGTGCCACGGCAACGCCACGGCAACGCCACGGCAACGCCACACCCTTTCATTAAAATTGAGGAAGATTTTCTCGGTTTAAAATTTTGACCGTAAAAGATTAAAGACTTCTGAACATTGGGTATTCCGAGGCAGGGTTTCTCGGAGGTGGTCATCAACATTAAACACCTAATACATTTGTGGTATTTTTCCAAACGCAGCTGCTGTATGTTAGACTTCTGCGGTTGAATCAAATCAATTGAGCATTACCTTTTGCAGGGTCGATCAAATTTGAGTGCAAGTCACAGAAGGCCGCGCTAAGCTTTTTGCATGCAAAGGTTAAGTCTCGGACTTCAACGAAGCCTCAACGTAAACAAGTCTAAATAACAATCGTGTGAGATTTACCTTGTTGCTGGTAAACAAAACATTTGTGGGTTGCTGGTAAACAGTACATTCATTCATTCATTCAGTAATTAAAACAAATATAAGAAAATGTATATATGTCATGGTGGAATCTGATGTTACCTCGTGGTGCGTTGTTGATCTGACATCATACTCCATAATAATCGTAATTATTGCAAAGATATGCACTTTAATGCGAAGTATAGCACCAATTAAGCAAAATATTACGATACAGAAACTTATACTATTTAAGAAAAGAAAAAAACCATGTGAGGTGCTTGGGATTTCAAGGCACTTCTATAGCTTCATATCTTAAGTTATTTGTTTGCTTCAGGAAATTACATAGAGCTCACATAGCATGGGATTCTACACTCTCGAGGAGCATTTTGAACTGACCACTTTGTGAGATAGAAAAGATACCAGAAGCTTTAAATGGCAGATTACCTTGCACACTTCTATATGCAAAATACGTCGTCCTTATTATTATGAATATAAGCTCCGTATAAACCTACACAGGAGGCCACAAACACGTTGGTGTCGAAGAAATATAAACAAAGTATAATGCATTTTCACAAAATGTTCTGCTGATAAAATTCGTCCTTTTAAACTTTTTATCTCCAGCGTACTTATCAAGGGACGATGAAAGATTTTGTTTTAAATCCTACTTTCTAGAAAAGTGCCATTAGACAAATATAAAAATTGAAAAGATATAATACAATCATCTTGCCAATAAAAATCTCGGGGTATACCCTAATGTATGGGTAAGGGATGTGTCGCCGATAAGGAAGGGTTTGAAGGCAGTCAATTCTCTAAACATGGGTATGATTTTTAGCAAAAACGCTTTAATGCTGGGTTGGATATTAAAAATTGTCCTTAATGTTGCATGATTTGGAATGAAACACAATATTGATGTTGAATGTAGGCGAAAATTTGAACATTAAAAATGAATGGGTTTATGAAATCTCAGCAGCCGTCTGACCGTGGGACATGTATCCCCCTCCCGTCTGACCGTGGGACGTGTACCCCCCCCCCCCCTCCCGGGGGATCACACATTAACAGATTCAATTCGGCAAATACATATTCATTGAACAAATTTGGAAATACTTAATTCTTGATCAAATGTATTGAGATAAGAGTAACTTTCCTGAAAACGATATTCTGATTATTTGATTTCATTTCACAGACAGAAGAAAAGGCTGACCAAAATCGGATTACAGTGTGTGATCTTCAGTAATCTTGGATACTCTTGGATAATCTTGGATAACAAGATTCAGAAAGATGTCCCAGGTCAACAATCTTGCAAAAGAAAACATCCACCAACTTAACAAAAAAATCTGTTCATCTCATCTCCAATTAAATTTCTTGTTTCACAACAATTAAATAACTCAATCACATGGACACTCCCATTCCAAAATCTCTGTCTGAGACTTTTATAAGATTGCAAACGTGCAAATTTAACAACTTTGAAATTGTAAATTGGATCCTGCCTGTCTCTCGAGCAAACAAGATTTTCCAACATTCTGTCGTGTCAAAATTTGCTTAACCTTTTTATGCCCAGATATATTTCCAATAAACAGGAAAATCCTATGTGAGCTTTTTTCTTGCACAAAAACAAAACAAAACAAACTCAACTGATTTCCAAAGATAAACTCTTATGACAACCTCAAATTCCGGATAGTTCTGCCCCCTGAAAATATAACATCTTGCGTTGTTCATCAGTGATCTAGATGGTCCTTCACGGGTGAAAGGGCTCAATGCTCGATCTATGACATACACAGTAAAATAATCACAAATTTTATCGCAATAACACAAAATAAAAAGATGAACACCAAAACGCTCTGTACCCGAGAAAAAAAAACCCGAATACGGGACCAGTAACAACGAAAGCCTACGAAAGCCTAACTACAAATACGCAGAAAACTTTCCTTGACATCGAGTCTGTTGCTTTAAACTTTAAAATAGAATGACGAAAACAGAGGCCATATGACGAGAGTTGTAAAAAGTGCAGAGACTGTCAGGGTAAATCAATGCATGCCTTTACTTTCCTTTCCCTTCCCGTGGTCGGTAGTCTCCTAGTCCATAATTTACGAAAACCGCGGGGAAACCCAACACACGTTGTGCCATAAATTTTAGGCCTTTTTCCTTAAGAAGAAATTTCAATTCAAAAGTGAATTGAATGAAAAAATCCTCGGTTACAAAATGGAATAATGTGCCTCCAGTATATAGACTTCAAAGAGCAGTGATTAGAAAAGACAATTGTGGAGAAAACAAATAGATTTTCAAACATCAATTGAAGAATGTTAGATATTTTCCGAAAAGAAAGGTAAGTAACAAACCCACAGAAACATTTCAAAAAATCCAAGGAAGAGCTAGTAAAAATAGCTTGAATAGCTTCATCCATGAAACGGGCAGTAATAAAAATGCAAAAAGAAACCTTTTTCAAGCGTTTCTTACAAAACATATTACAGAAAGTGAAACAAATCTCAATCCTAATCTCAATCCAATCATTTAAATCGCAAAACCATTCAGTCACGGCGTGTCTGTATGTTTTTCTTTCAAGAGCACCCTCCTTCACGGCATGTATATCTTCGTGCTAGGCGTTTTGCAAAATTACCAAATATTCGCCGTGTTAACGGTGGAATTTCCCGCGAGACAACACTTCTCCTGCGACACACCACGCATATCGTCTTGAAGAAACAACAAACGATTAAATAACACATTTAGGTGTGAAAAATATCCAGGTCCCAATCCTCTCTGTGAGGTTTTACTTTCTGTACTTCTTATCTGTAGTTATTTTAATGATTAGAATTTTGCTTTTATGACAAAGGGAGGAGACCCCAGCTAATGTTACGAGGGGAAATCATATATTGCTGTAAGCGGGGCATATAATCTCTCCCTTCTCTATTTTCGTCGTCCTCTAAGGGGATCAGTTCACGACACACAGCACGACCTTCCAAATAGGTGGACAGGTCTAATGCCGTTTCTACCACTGTGTCACCCTTGAGTATGTCAATATATGGTAGCTGCTGCCAATCCCTAGTTGATGTTCCACTGGTCGTTTCCCATAGAACCAGATATGACAACAGCCAACTATCCCCAGCGAGTCTCAGTCTGCACTCGTGGATAATTTCGGAAATTTAAATAAATTAGGAAACAATTTTCGTCTTCGATGCAAAATTTAATTATGTAAGGCAAATATGTTTGTCATATTACATAAAGTACAAAAACGTATCCATGCGTCGAGTACTTGAAACACACTAAGACTCTTTTAGAAGGGTGGGGATAAAAATTACTCCAAAAATAAGCACTGTCCAGGCTGAAAACAAAGCTAGAAGCTATTCCTACATAGTTTCGATAATCTTAGGTATTCACATGGGTAGTGGTGTGCGTCAATGTGATCCCTCGCTGCCTTTACTGAACAAGATGATGGTAAGATGAAGACAAAGATGCAGATGTACATGCATTTAAGCGAGCACAGGGAGCATATACGGTCGTGTTCTTGTACACGAAACACAACAAAGCAATTTCTTATTTACACGCAGGCTTTGAAAGGAGAAATAAGCTTTGGAGGGAAATGCATCTTCTCGGGCGAGCCGCAATCTTATTAGGTATCAGCGGCGTACTTTAATTCTTATATCTGTTTTTAAATAGAATCAAAATCCATGCAAGCAAGAGATCACGCAAATCTCTATAATTAATTTTGTTTCTCTTCGAAGATAAAAGTTCTTGAAATTTCCTCTTCCTTATTAGAAATTCTATGAAGAAATCCTTTAGCACTTAGAAGCGATTCCTTGCAAAATATTTTGAGAAAAAAAAATATTTACAAACAGATTGCATAGACATTTAAATGCATTATTTCAAGTGAGTTATATCATTAAATAGTTTAGATACCGGGTGACCCAAAAATAATATGGCTGCAGATGACTGGATGATATCCCAAACTCTAAGTTTGTCCTTCGGAGATCATTTGAGTACAATTTGAGATTTGTAGTCTAACGGATTTCGAGTTACATCTCTGCAAACTGAGATAATTTCGCGAAAGCATTATTTCGCGTGAGTTATATATCATAAAATAATATAAAATAAGTCTCTCGCGTGTCCTAAATATCACAGAAGGAAATATTATTTTTAGTCTTAAAAGCAAACACAAATTCTACCTGTCAAAAAATTCACTTAAGGCATTTCCTGGTAGTTCTCAAAATTCATATTTTTAGCTGTTTTGAAAAGATTGGACATAAGCCTACATTTGTTTTCTGTGCCTTGATGCAACACAATACAATGTATTTAGAAGAACAATATAAAACAGAATAAAACAAACAATAGAAAGCATTGTTGAAAATAAGAATATAAAAAACTGATTGAGGGATATTATAATTTCAGTATTTTTTCTGTTTTCTTTATGCAATAGAGAACAGTGCCAAGCTATCCTTATTAAAAGCAATGACAAAGAAACTCAAACGGCCAAAAGTTCCTATTTCTATAAATTTGGTGTCCTTTTTAGAAGGTCAGTTGTCCAAAAGTCAACTTTTAGCAATATAGCTGTTGACACTGTAGTTATCTATGGGTATCATCATGTTCCCCCAATTTATAATTGCTTCCTACAAAAGGACCTCTCCAAATAGCTGCCATAATGTAACACTTATTCAGACATTATTTACAACAAAACATAATTTTTTCTATCCCTTCCATTTCCCTACCTCCATAAAAACACCTTTGTCTAAGTTACTAGGTGGCACGGTAGAAAGCCACAAGGGAAAATTTTCCTATTTTTCCATTCATAGCGGCGTGCTTTTCTGGGCCAGGGATTGATTGCCAGTTTTCTCCAGCTTTTTGGTGGTAAACATGGTAGCTAAATGTTGAAACAGTACGAGGACAAATTTTTATGTAACTTTTACTTGGGAATTTTCTGGGCACATAGACAGGGTGCATAGAAAGGGTAAAAGACATGTGATGATTTGTCAATTTTAAAAACATCATACTGAGTGATTCTCCCTCTTAGGCAAAAAAAATTCCAAAAAAGAGACAAAATAAAATAAGGTTTTCCACAAGGTCTTATATCCAAAGTTAGATATACAAGGAATAGCTTTCGCCAATAGAATTTTATTGAAAATTATAGATTTCAAAATCATAGATATTGAAAATTTTATTGAAAAGTGAAAATTTTATTGAAAAATGAAAATTTTATTGAAAAGTGAAAATTTTATTGAAAAATGAAAATTTTATTGAAAAATGAAAATTTTATTGAAAAATGAAAATTTTATTGAAAAATGAAAATTTTATTGAGAAACAGAGCCTGTGTTTTGGAGCTTAAAGTTAAACATCAGAAAGTTTTTCTGCACAGTCTTGCATAATTTGAAAAGAATAATTTGTAGAAAATTTGTAAAGAATGATTACACATAATTATGATTACCCATCTATTATATGGTTTTCAATTTTTCACTTTTATATTCAATGGAAATAAAAATGCAGTTTTTTGAAGTGCCATGAAAGCTGTTTTGTTTTCCTTTCTGAAGTGCCATGAAAGCTGTTTTGTTTTCCTTGTGGGCAAATTTTAACATCAATAGTTAATGGCTCTTCACTCAATCACCCTCTGTGGATATACTGATGAATATACTAAAAGCTAATTATTTACAGTTTTGATTAATCTATGAGATTCATTCAGACCAAACTTTTTCCAACATAAAATGCTGAGAACTAATTTTTTTTTTACAAAAAAAAAGTTATTAAACATTCATCTCACTTTGTACTAGAAGATGAACAAAAAGAAAAGTGCTTGACATGATTTAAAAGAAAGAGATAGCATATTACGTTTTTCGATTCAAAATACTTCAGAGACAAAAAAAACAATTTTAACTTACCTTGACTGAGTTTCCATCTGAACTAGGAACACCAACAGACAGGAAACCTTCCTTTATGACAGTTTTCATGGTGGTTGTGTTCTAAAATAGCAAGAGTATATATTATCACTATAAAGATAACTTAAATGACCTAAGGCTCTCTTTACATGAGTTTGTGCTGGCTATATCTTGGCCAGGTGAGTTGTTCTCATCTCATGTATACATGAGAAAAATTGCCCCAGGCTGGCCATAAAGCTTGGGTTTGGCATCAAACTTCCGAGTCATGCCAGAGACCGATGAGACTGTTGGGGCTGGCAATTTTGCTTTTGCTAAAATCACTTTTTTATCTGACTTTCAGATTGCTCCACGGTCACTGGATGTGAAGGAAAATGTCCATAATTTGAAATGTTACATGAAATGTTTCATAAATAAGCCAGCCCAGGGCTTGGCTGGATGAGAAGCCCTAGATGCCCTTTCACTTGAGTACACACCCCTTATACCCTGTCATTACTCGTACATCCTCTCAATTAAAACTTGTCTCATAAAAACCAATGTATCTACCTTACTCTTTCTAAAATATCTAATTTCCTCAATTTCCTAGCAATACAGAAATCATAAAACTGTCATAATTTAATTAAGTCTTCAATGATGAATTAATCTGTTAAAGTTGTTTGCCAGTGCTCAAAAAGTTCTCAGACTGCAGTTTCATCTAAGCTGGCTAATATTAAAAGAAAGAGTCCATTATTACAGTTTTTTCTTAATATCAAATTCTTAATATTAGAGTCTTGTGTTTATGGTCAGGGCTAGAAATATTCTCAAGAAAATTTGAATGAAAATTCTGTTCACTTTTTGAACAAAACATGTTAATTCCTTTGAGAGCTCAAATGTGTTTTTCATTTCTTTCATATTTCATTGTTCGTTCCTTGACAAAAATGA
This sequence comes from Phacellophora camtschatica, assembly GCA_036873815.1. NCBI lineage: Eukaryota > Metazoa > Cnidaria > Scyphozoa > Semaeostomeae > Ulmaridae > Phacellophora > Phacellophora camtschatica. The sequence continues at coordinate 6,837 of JAYJMH010012225.1, read as the reverse complement.
CAATAGATGCACAGTAAATAAATCTAAAGTACATTAACAGTACAGGAAAATATTTACCAAGGCGGCCCAGACAAAAACAATCACAATTAAGTAAATGCTGGTCAAATGAATTTGCATAGCATAAACCACAGAACTGTGTTAAAAATTAGAAAAATGACCTATAAACATGCAAACCAACAGTGTTAAGTATTTTTTGAAATTTTTTACCAAGGTGGCCCAGAGAAAAATAACTAAAATTAACTAAATGCTGATCAAATAAATTTGCATGACATAAACCAATGAACTGTGATAACAATTAGAAAAATAACCATTAATGCAAACCAACAGTGAGTGAAGAATTTTTTGAAGTTTTTCAATAAAAGCAAAAAATTTGCTGAATTCCACATATAGAACTCGTTTCAACTTTAGCATGGAGGTAGCTATTTTCAAATGATTATATTGACAGTTTTTTGATAAATATTCCTCATGTGGCAAACTGTGGCTTCTAAGTGGTAAAGGAAACAATCAGTTCTCTATGTCAGCAACCTAAAATTAGCTGGATTATAATAACATTGCCGCTATTTTCAACAAAAATAACAAACATATCCTGCTTTAAAGCCAAAAAACCCAATTCCTGAGTTCTGCACAAATGCTTGATTTTATGCGCTTGGCGAAGGCCATAAGCAAATGTAAAAATATTATAAATGGGTAGTCTATCCCCTCTAGTTGTCATCGTTCTGGAAATGAATGCACACCCAGGTTTTTTGTTTATTTCTCATTAAAAGATAGCGCAAAAGCAAATGCATTTTATGATTTAAATTGCAATCAAATAAACGAACAGTTTCTGCTAGATTTCTCAAAAGAATGTAGGGAGATTTTGAAAGTCGAATTCTGAAGAAAAGATGTCGAAAAATCTTGGATTTGTGTGTTGTGTTGACATGTGAACTGGTGAACTGATAATGATACGATGTTCTGTCTGTCTGCCAGAAGCCCGGACATACACCCCAAAGCAATGGAAAAAACAGCATGTGTGAACATAGCGATTATCAATATATTATCTTACTCTCTCTCTTGTTGGAAGTGACATCCCTCGTTGGATTTTTGCAGTCGAAGCCGGTGTTGAACCAGGAGAAGGGTGTCCTTCTTTCGGCTTGTAACAATTCTGGCATTTCGTGGGATTGAAAATATTGGGCGAAAAAACTTTGCATCCTCCTCGATCAGTCATCTTTATGCTTGGCCTAAAAGCGTCTTCATAAATTCTCCAACACTTCGAAACAGTTCAAACGTTTCTGTAAATTACATTAGGTCAATTTTGCGGCGATTCCTCACTTTTGAGTCATAATCCTTTCCTGAGGTCTACACACCCGACAACGGCCTAGGCTAGCCTCTATTTATTCTCACTCTCTCTGTTCTTCTTGCCTGCCAGCTTCAAACAAGGCACCACTACGCTTTGGCTTTTTGCAGCTGATTGAACGACCAGGCAATCTCTTTGGCAAAAAGTCGTTGCCAAAGCTAACCTTTATTAAAAATGAAAAATAATTTCCTTCTCATCTCCTGTCGTTTAATTTCGCTGCAACGTTAGAAAGAGACATCGTTTCACTGCGAACGATTTTCTGATTCTGGTCATCTCCGAAAACCATAGCGTCAGTCAAGAGAGGTAGCTGACAAGTTCAATTCCATGTCATAACACTCGGGACGAACAACAACAATATTGGCAAAATTTTTGTGTTCAAATACACGTTTTTTTGGAAACCTGGCTAAGGCTCCACTAGTGAAAGTTTCCTTATTTTTGACCAATTTTCATTCATAAAGGTTTCTTTGAAGTTTTCTAACTATGTATGAAAAAAATTCCGTTTTTTAATTTGTATCTGAAACAACTCCTTTTTTTTATTATGAATTTTTTTTCAACAAAAACAGTAACAAAAACTGGTCATATATTGTACAGGATAAAAAGTCTTCACTAAATTAATCATATAATGTAAGGGACAATGCAAAATTTATTTTACAACGGGGACAGTGGAGAATGCGAGGCAGGAACTTTTTTGTACCGTACAAAGATGGGGCAACTATATTTTATGGGGCATTGGCATTTTCCCTTTTTTGGTCGATTTAACCAGATAATTTGGGATTCAAGCACGCAGAAATTTCCTAAAAATAATCGATCTAGCCTTTAGAGTAAATAATCTATATTTTATATGTTTATATGTTATTTATATGTTATTTTCTATGTTTATATGTTATTTATATGTTATTTTGTTGCGGTCAAAACATGGCGAGGCCCACTATTTTTTGCGATTAAAATGATCCGTCTTTATGTTGTTTGTGTGCAAAGGTAAACAAGACAAGATGCCATATATTTTAGTGACGTTTATACCACATGTGGGGAAATATTTTGACAGTAAGTAGGTTTCTTGAGACACTTTGCAGTGCCTGCAAATTATCATTTTACTAAAAGTGTCCGCTTCATGGCGAACGTACTCTATATTTTATCATATCAAATATTGAAAATTATCAAAATGATGGTAACTTCAGTCAGTCGTTTTCTGCCAAGCGAAGTTTGGATATACGGGGTACACATATCTTTTTAATACATTGTTGATGGACAGTAACAATTTTAGCATTTAGTGACAACGGGGTTTGACTCTTTTTGAATTTATTTTCTAGTTTGCACCAGCCCTGGGTTGTCAAATAAATTTTGCACTGTCCCTAAAAGCTTTTTTTTACATATTTTCTTTATTCAGTGTGATCAATCATGGTATATTTGCAACATGAACAAAATTTAGATAGTTTAGATTGCTTTCAATGGAATTTACAGTATAAAGTTATTTTTTGGGTGAAGTGTGCTCATTTCTTTGAACACTCTAACATTTTCATCACAAATTTTTGAAAAATGCTGCAATTTTTGGAGATTAGGAAAACAGGTTTTAAATACCAATGGAAATTGAAATAGTTCTTTTTTAGTCTTTTGAACTTTTATATGTCATTTTTAGCCTACTTTCTTCGGCTCACCTTCAAAACATAATGTTCTTACGTACGGAATTTTATTGCTGTGCAAAAAACACAAGTAATCAACAAAATGTATAAAACATAGAAAATAACGCCTCCAAGTACAGATACAAATGCCGACGGCCTTTTGGACAAAAATCAAAATCGTGGGATGCCTCAAGTTGGTGGCTCTACGACGGGTGATCCATCTATAAAGTTTGGAGACCATCCATATGATGACGGGGATCTATCTGTAATTTTGAGAAACAAAGAGCAGTGCATTTTTCTCATCTCCAGACTGATGACATATTATGTGGAGCAAGAATTTTCTGCGCACGCACGTTTGCTTCATTCTCTTATTTCCCCTTCACCAAGCTTATAACATCCCCAGAAAGGTACATGAAGTGACAAAGGAAAATACTCTGAATATTTTAACATTCAAAATAATTATAGACATTTACATCCAATCCAATAAAAGATTTTAAAATGGTGAAATTGTTTGATTCAAGCAAACAAAACCACTGAACGTGATTTACAGCATAAATTGGAAAATTTCAGGTTTTCCACAAAATGTTCACTTTCTCCAGACTTTTCCTTCAACCAGGCCACCTAAGTGCAATATTTTGTCTTCAATAATGACAGAGGGGTACGAATGGGTCTGATCCCGCTGTCCCCATAAAATATGCGAAAATCACGTTTTCCTATAGCAAATTAGTGGAAATCCCGTTTCCCAAAAAATATTTTAAACCATTTCCAGAATCCCTGGTTGGAAAAAATCGCTTAATTTCTGTTTATCGGTAAAACCATTCGTACCTATAGCCTTCAACGAGATCTCCCGCGTGCAACAACAACAAGCTTGGCGTGCCAGCGTACAGATCTAATTTTCTCATTGTTTTTTATGATTCAAAACAATATAAATCATTCAAAATCGGCGTGTGTGGAATAGTTTTGAAAAAAATCTCGTGCGTGCACTTGACACACTCTGCAGACTGGTGGTACCCCCTGCCCTCATGACATATATAGCCTGCGTACAAAGTAACGGTTTCTAAGTTGTGTTGCACCTGATGCCTCTCCCCTCTCCCTTAAAATAGACACAATGAAAGAGAAGCCGATAATTGTTTATTGTTTCCTGCCCGATAATTGCCGACGGACTGCTGCGGAGGCATCCTAAAATACTGCGTTGGAGCAATAAACAGCCTCTGCGAAGGAAAATAGGTGGGAGTGTGACGAAAAATGAAATGTCACAAAATGAATTGTCCATGTGACGCACTTCCGGCTTGAGAAAACTAAAAATAGGAAAGGAACTGGAAGGTTGATGGCGGATTGTCTCCTTCCTGTCATGATTCCTTCGGATTTCCTTCTTCGATTGCAAAATTGTTATCTTTCTTATAAAATCGCATTTGTTTCAACAGTTTCAATGACAAGAACATCATATGCAATTGGCTAAAAGTTTACATTAAAAAAAAACAGAAACAAACGTCAACCAAAGCAAAACGAACTTACCTTTGCCCACAATCCAAGCAAATTTAGTTTCAAAACAGTCACATTTGATCCAAGATTTGGCTTCAGTTGCTTCGAGTCTGATTCATTTTTCTTGACAGCTACTTTTGACTTTGATGTTGAGCCATTTGAGCTCAACATCGACATGTCTCAGTGATTCTTGGTGATCTAATCAATGCAATGTGAAAGAGGTGCAAAATAACTGACCAACAAGTTCAAATATACCCTCGATTATCTTTCGTGAAAATCACACAACACTTATATCAAACTGGGGGCCAACATCGCTTCTTGAAACAAAATATGAATTTGTCCGTCTCGCCTTTGTTTGTTTGCCACTTGCTTGAACCCTCCAGGACATTTCATAATCTCCCAATGACGATTTTAACGTTTTCACCAGGTACGATATCAAATGACCGATATCCAGATATAAGTTACCAAAAATGTTATATCTTCACAGATCGGACGACAAAGAAACACGCGAAAAAGTTTGTTTAGTTTAGGTTTCTCGCTTGCTGTGAGCCCTCGCCTCACAATATTTGTAGTAACATTTTCATCAGTTATAATCTTCAATTTTTCACCAAAAAAAAAATACGACTGTAGTAGCAAGTTTCAGTTTCACAACAAAAAATACGCTCAAAAAATTCGTTTTGTTCACAAGATTTAGAACACAAGATCACGAGAAGATTGCACAAGTTATAATCTACAATTTTTCAAAAAACCAGATATTATTTCTTTAAAACTTGATATCTTTACAGGTTGAACAACAGATGACTGTAGCGGCAAGCTTCAGTTTCACAACAAAACTACGCTGAAAAGTTGGTCTCTGTGATGTACTTGATTGCTTCTTTGTATGGTGCAGTGGTTCTTTGACGGAAGTTTCTCAATTATGGTTTACCAATAGTCTTACTAAACAAGACTCTATTCACGAGCTTGGCTTTTCATCTAAACATACGCACGAGTACAAAACAAGGCGACGTTTATATTCTGGAAATGTTGAAGTGAATTATGAAATTGCAAGAAATTGCAGATCCCTACAGCTGCCTACTTTCCCACTGTCAGCGCAGTTGCAATACAGCTTTTTTAGGGTGGCGAGAGCAGCACGCCCACAAACTGGCAGGAACTGTCACAGGATGCCTGCATATCATTACTTCTTTTTTGTCTTCGCTGGCAGTTTCGTGACGATTTGATGAGAATTCCAGAATTTTCTAGCCTGAGATCAGGCTAAAATTTTTTTTTAATAATTTAAAAATTGTTTTCTACTTTTCTTTTCGTTTTTGCGTAGGACCTGTTCACGGGCTTAGAATTTTCATGGAAATGAAATTTGAAGTCACTCATGTAGACTTCTAATAATTTAGTCCCTAAACAGTAATGCACGCTTGTCTTGCTGCTTTTTGTTTGTTTTCAAGCAAGTGCTGTGTCCATGAACCCATGTACGTTCAGTAATGATTCGCATAATTGTGTATAACATTATCACTATGTAGTTATTAGGTCTTTAGGAACATGTGCTTTTAGGCGTAATAGAGACTCGACAAAAAGGCCAGGGGCGGATCCAACAGAATATGGCGACCAGTTTCACATTGGAAAAGGGGGCCCGGAAAATTTCTTTTAGCGACCACGACCGGTCTGGATCCGCCCCTCAAGGCTACACCCAAACTGGTAATCCTGAAAACACAATAGCAAGAATAACGTTTAAGACTGTTGTGCGTCAGAAATAGCCAATTTTAACAAGGTAGTTGTAAGATCCAAGATTCAATGCAAGGTAGTTGTTAGATCATAGTCGAGATATCGACAAACACCATCTTTAGGTATATGACAAATATTATTCGTTCTTAAAATCTATAATATCGAATAATCGTTGATTCGCAGTTAATGACGTGACAGGGGGTCATTATTTGGGCTTCCAAGAAATCCTTTAAAACTCTTCCTCCCCCTCCAGGTAAATGGAATCCCATGATCCCTTGCCCGAAGTCTCGTACTGTTCGCAAGAAGTGGCCCGGTACAAGTTGGAAAATTCCTCCCCACCCTCCATCCCTTCTAATTTCCTGTATTCTCCCTTCATTGCCGTAGGGCAGGGTTGCTTTGAACCCCTCTGCCAATCAATGACAGAAATGATTGTTTTTTCCTGCAGGGTCTAGGTTTGTGCATTACACGCAGTGGCGTAGGAACCGGGGGGCCCGGGGGGCACGTGCCCCCCCCCCACTTTTTGCAAACCGTCGTAAAGTGCCCCTTTTTGTCTGAAAAATGCCCTTTACTGTAAAATATATAACCAAATGTGCCCCTTGTTTATGACGGAGAAGATTGCCCTTTTCTACATAAGATATAGCTTGTTAAATTGTTCTACGGAATTATGTATGCAGTAATGATATGAAATTG